>CANXYI010490922.1:0-13642 GCA_948208565.1 Hura crepitans
ATGTTAATTTAAATATAATATATTTAGATTTATATTTTTAAATATTTATAATGAATTATAAATAATTAAATTTAAAAAATATAAATTTAATTATAATATATAATATATAAAAAAAATATGACCAACAAGGACTTAGGCCCATACAAAGAGCCCATACAAAAACATAAATTCAAAAAGAAAAAGAATCGTGTAATGTCACTTTGATTCGCTGTTTTTGAGAAATTGAAGTCAACGCACACATGCACTTTGGTTGGCCTTGTGTTATTGCCTGTTGTCATGTCCTACCGCACAGCTGCGCCACAAAGGACGAGCTGCTCCCTCCCTTTCGCTTTCTTTACTTTTTCATTTATAACCCTACGAACTATTCCACGCAGTGCCCGAAACCCAAGTTATGGATTTATTTATTTTTTCTTTTACATAATTTAATGATTTAAAAGGCACGAGCTCCGCTTGTTTGAGTGGGACCACTCTCCTTCAACTGACATTTCACTACTAAAACTATTGCCCTTAACTGACCACACAGGAAAAGTTTCTGGGGCCAATATGTTTCAAATTGGATTTACCCTTATTTTGCTTTCTATTGCAATTTTCTCACTTTTCCCCCTTTCTGAATTAATAATATTCAATTTTCACTTATTTCTTCTAACCATGTGTTAAAATGATGTAAAATCTCTTCCTTTTTGTTTGAGTCGGTCCATTTTGATAATAGCATGGGCTTAATCCAATCTTAACTCATAATTAGATAATAAGCATAGGTAGGAATGAGCATGAATCAGACCCCGATCCGAATTAATCCGAATTCAAAATTTATTATTTTTCTAAATTTGAATCGAATCGAATTGAAAAATTCGAATTTAATTTTATTTTCAAAATTTCATTGATACGGCATTATTTTCCTGAGTGAGAGAGGTAGTAAAACGGTGTCGTTTAATCAAATGCGGTATTATTGAACACGTTTCGGTTCGGATTGGATAAAGCTTCAATCCGACCCGAACTGAACCACAAATTTAATTTTTTAAATCCGAACCGACCTAAACAATCCGATATAAAGCTGTCGATTCAAATTGATTTGTTCTTATAGTTCGAATCTATACGAATTTTGCTCACCCTAAGCGCAAGGATACATAGATGTGACATGTACATTAATATTCATCCATATAAACAATAATTCTTTTTCATTATTATTATTAGAATTTAAACATTTGTCATTTTCTTATTTTTGTTTCTTTGCCTACTAACTTTTCTTTCGCCTATGTATTAATATTTTGCTCATAAATCCTGGTTAGATTTTATTGTTTCTGATACCTTATAAACTGGGTCAAATGGATGAATCTAGTCACTATTATATTTAGATATTCGTCTGGTTCGGAAGAGACAACTTCATGATTCAACTTATGCTATGTTTGGACGGTGGTGGTAGATAAAGTGAGAAGGGTTAATATCATGAAAACCTTTGTTTGGATGAATAGAAAGTCTATTTTGATGGTGGCATATAGGTTGAGATGAGAGAGGAGGGGAACGGGGAAGAAGGAAGAAAGCAAATGCCGGTGTGTTTAGATGGTTTTCTATGTTTATTTCATAAATATCTTTCAATATTTATTGAAATAATAATAATACCATTATTTCTTATTTTTCCCTTATTTCTTATATTTATATTTTATTAACAATTTTTATAAGTTATTAGATGCTATAATTTTTTTCTTTTTGCATAATTATATTATAATAGATGTTTAAATGTAATTATAATTTGTTTTGATGTTAAAATTATGAATATTTTGTGCATTTTTATGATAAAAATGATATAAAAAATTGAAAAAATAATTAATTTATTATTTATAGATAAAATTTTGTAGTGATAATTTATTTTATTAAAAGTATTAACGGATAATACATAATGTATTTCATTTAATATCTTGATTATAGTTGTTCATAATATTAAAATTTTATTAAATTAATTTTTATAAATTAAAATATATTAATCATTTAATATGATCAAAATTGTTATAAAACCATAATTATCTTAAATATGATTTTATATATTATATTATAAATTTATATTATTCTATTTCATATTATATTATTATGTTGATTATAAATTTATACCCAACAGCGAAAGAGTGTTAGTTATTCAAAATGGGACCCTTGTTGGTAGATTTCACACTCCGTCAAATTTCTAAAGCCCAATATCATTTTTTTCTTCAAAAAAAATAAATGAAGGGAAAAAGAAAAAGCAAAGCCCCAATTATTTCCAAATTTATTCCCGGTTCCGACCTTCCACTGCATTTCCTCGTTCACTTGTTTTTGTCTTCACTTCACGTGACCTCTTCTTTTGCTATCCTTCCCTTTCCCTCCAGTCCCTAACTCCAAGAAGTCAAAAACCAAGGTAAAACAATCTCAAAAATCACTTTTTTTAATTTCTATGTTTTCATTTTCTTTCCTTCTTCGTCTTCTTCTCTGCGTCAATGCCTCCATCTCTTTTTTCTTCTATTTTGTTCTTCCTTCTTCTGGCTTCAATTGAAGCGTGTAGTTTACGGCCTCATGCATTGGCTAGATCTTCTTGTCCTCCTTTCACGTCAGTTCCTCCATTTCCTTTCTCAATCTCGCCTGGTTGCGGCCACCCTTCTTTTCAAATCAAATGCTCTTTGCCTCACTCCATTCTCTCCGTTAACAACGCCTCTTTCTCTCTAATCGCTTACGACCCCAACTCTTCATCTCTCACTCTCTCTCCCCAACCCATCCTCTTTTCAACGACTAACACTACTTGTCCTTCTTCTCTTTCCGTTCCTAGTCGCTCCATTAATCTCTCTGGTTCGCCATTTCGATTCTCCGACTCTGACTGTTCTCGTCTCTCTGTTGTTCGCTCTTGTTCAGTTCCAAATCTACCCAATTGCAGCCACTGTCCGTGGGATTGCAAGCTCATCAAGAACCCAGTTCAGCTCCTCCATGGTTGTGGATCTACTCATAATGCTCTTTCTGAACAAGGCTGCCGGTCGGATATTTTAGAATATCTAGGCGAGTTTTTGAAGGTTGGGCTTCGTGTTGAGTATGATGAATCTCAAGATTCCTACTTTACGAGCTGTAGCGACTGTAAATCCAAGAATGGAATCTGTGGCTACAATTCTTCGGACCCAGAAAACAGATTTCTGTGTTTCCAGCCTAAATCTCGCATCTCACCTCCCTGGATTCACGAAGATGATGCGAATCGTATCGCCATTTTGTGTTCTATCTTCACAGTGCTGTGTTTATTGCTAGTCATTTTGGTCTTCGCAGCCATTTACAGGTCTAGGCGTTTGCGATCATTGGCCAATGAAGAAGACCCAACGACACTATTCCTACACCGCCACCGCGCCGCCAGTCTACTTCCGCCGGTGTTCACGTACGAGGAGCTTGAATCGTCCACCAACCACTTCGACCCAAAACGCAAAATCGGAGACGGCGGATTCGGGTCCGTATTCTTAGGTCATCTCTACGACGGTCGGATCGTGGCTGTTAAGTACCTCCACAGACACCATCACCTCGCCGCAGCTGGCAAAGCAGTCTTCACAAAGTCATTCTGCAATGAAATTTTGATTCTCTCTTCGATAAATCACCCGAATCTAGTTAAGCTCCACGGATACTGCAGCGACCCGAGAGGGCTATTGCTAGTGTATGACTATGTAACTAATGGTACTCTAGCGGACCATCTCCATGGCCGAAATAGCTTTAAAGGGTCTTTAACATGGCAAGTGAGGCTCGATATCGCGTTGCAAACAGCTCTAGCTCTAGAGTACTTGCATTTCGCGGTTCAGCCGGCGATTGTGCACAGAGATATAACATCGGCGAATATTTTTGTGGAGAAAGATATGAGAATCAAAGTCGGCGACTTTGGGCTTTCACGGCTATTGGTTATCTCCGATACGTCGTCTTCTTCTGGATATGTTTGGACTGGTCCGCAGGGGACACCTGGGTATTTGGATCCGGATTATCATAGGTCATTTAGGTTAACGGAGAAGAGCGACGTGTACAGCTTCGGGGTGGTGTTGCTTGAGCTTATATCCGGGTTGAAGCCGGTGGATCAAAGCAGGGACAAAAGAGAAATGGCGTTGGCGGATTTGGTAGTATCCAAGATCCAAATGGGTCAGCTCCATCAAGTGGTGGACCCGGTGTTGGCGGTTGATAAGGAAGCGAGTGAGAGTGTACATGCGGTGGCGGAACTGGCATTCCGGTGCGTGGCGGCGGAGAAGGATGATAGGCCTGATTCAAGGGAGGTGGCGGAGGAGCTTAAACGGATCCGGAGCCGCACGCGTGGGGATCGCGGGGGCCAGTAATTCGAATAGAGGAGGTGACGTGGCAAAGGGAAGACGACGTGTTCAGTCAGTGATGTGTTGTTTTGCTTTGGTTTTATTTGACTGAAAGATGTCAGTTGATGTGTTTGTATGCATATAGAAGCTTTGATAAAAGAGAAATGTCAAATGCATAGAATTTCACTATTTTTTTACTTTTCCTTTTTACCATTTAACCCCGCTGTGAAACTCTTGCCCTGGCTTTGCATAGTCAACTTTGGGGGTAGTTATTAAGATTAAATCGATTCAATCAAAAATTAATAATTAATTTGATTCGATTTAAAGATAAAAAGTGAACTGATAAAAAATTAAATTAAACAGATTTGATTTGAAAAAATTTTAATTGAACTAATTAAATTATAATTCAATTAGTTGGTTAAATTTTTAATTTAATTTTAATAACATTGATTATAGATTTTTTTTGAGAAAAAGAGAGAGAGCTTAGCCTTTCAAAACGGGAGAAGATAACCACAAGTCTCTTCTTATGGATCGTTAACTGGTGTAATGTATTTTTATACCATTTATGCAAATATTACAATTTTTTAAAAAAAAAAAACTTCTTACGGAAACTAGATTTGCACAAAATCTTCCTTTTTATTGGCGTTTTTATACCAAAAAAAAAATTAATAATAATAAATTGTAACGAGAAATCACATCATTGTGTAGCCATTTTAACACGAGATGTCATTTACTCCATTTGACTATTTTTAGCTCCCTATATATTAAGAAAATTATTAAATTTTCTCAATTTTATATATCTTTAAAAAAAAAACTTACAAATTTAATCTATAAAATCTGCACAAACTTTATTAAATTACTATTCTGCTTTTTTTTTAAATTTACTCAACATATTTATGAATGATTAAATAAGATTAATTTAGATATTTTATTTTTAGTTTGTATAAAATTCATTTATATATTTAATATCATCTTTTTTTTTTTATTTCAATTTACTTAAATAGTCTTTTAATAATTTTCTAACGCTAAGAGAGAACTAATAAAGTTAATGCAGAGGAGTGAAAAAAGCATTATTCATTCGAGCTATTGAAAGAAGATTTTTTATATTAAACTATGTGAGCTTTGTTAAATCAATGACATTAAACTATGTTGTCAAGAATAATTATAGTGAGATTCAATAAATAAGGTTATAAAGGTAAATATACTTTAAATTCTTTTTTTTTTGAATGCAGCAAATTGTCAAGTTGAGTGAAATATTTTAGTTCAAAATATGAATTTTTAGTTCAAAATAATTTGATTTAAATCAAAATACCAAACTAAAATATTTTAGTTCAATTTAACAATTAAATCGGTTAGGCTTGGTTGATATATTTTTTTATTTATTTCGATTATTTTAATTTAATTTTTGGACGAATCGATCAATAAATAGCCCTAGAGAGTATAATTAAATGTTTTCATGAAAAAATGAATTTTTAGAATTTTGAAAATCGAATATAAATTTTTAAAAGAATCAAGTCAAATAATGAAATATTTTCTATTAATTTACTTCAATTTATTCAATATATATATTGATAAATAGTTTTATGTTTATATTATTTATGTAATTAATGTTTTAGAAAGTATATTAAACTGATTAATAATTTAAGATTATAATATTTGAGAAAAAACACTTTATTCTTTTTATGAATCTATTTTAAATTTATAAATTTTAAATATAGAATAATTTTAAAAAAATGTTCAAAAGACTATAATAATGGAATAGACATGATATTTTTTGAAACCAGGAATAAGTTGTCGAATGTTGATAAATTACCCGGATTTACGGTTTTTTTTTTAATACGTTAATGGCATTGCAGATGAACCGTGTAATTCTCACGCTTGCAATTTAAATTAATAGTCGTACGAATAAACATTCGAATCTGGAATGCCCAAGGAATATAGTTGGGCAAACAATGCACCTATCTCATTTCAAATTAAAAACATATTCTCAATTATTTTTCCTTAAAAAAATAATTTTTTTAACGGATAATATTGATCTCAATATATTAAAAGATATAAAATTGAACCCGTCTCTCTTGCATGAAAAAACATACATAATTATTATCACATTAGTGTCCATTAATACCCATCAGCACTATATAATAAGTCTACTCAGACATTGAATCAATTGCTCCTTTTTTTTCTTTTATTTTGATGCACTGCCACTATTGCTCTTTTACCCTACTTTGACAACTACATTCATTACTATTCTTTTTCCTTTCTTTTTTTCTCCCTTGATTGGTATTTGATTCAAAGCACACCAACTTGCCATTATTAATTCATGGCTTTCATCATTCAAACTCAATTTGAAGAAAGAAAATTAATCACCTATCTTCCACAACATTTTTGGGTATGCCAAACTTCCATTAACAGCCATAAATGAAAACATCACAAAGTAGAAAGAATCTCCTTATGCTTGACATTTTACATTAGATCTTTACTAGGACAGCAAATGGACAAAAATGAAAAAAAAGATGAGAAAGATCTGTTTACTACTAGCTGCAGAGATTTACTGTCAAATGTAAGAAGAATACAAGCTTCTCACTGAGTAGGATTTGTATACATTATAAAATACACCGGGATGGTTCATTTGGGTGAACGATGATTCCATCATATTTAACTACTATGACCAGCAAGTCATGATAGATAGTATGAGCTGCATTCATACCTTTCAAATGAAGTATGCTGACTCTAATGCTCTAGCCTTCTCACCGCAGAGTTTAGCTTCTGGGCTGCCGATTGTTGCATAGCCTCGCTCCTGAATCAACCAGGGAAAATTAAATTCAACCTTGTGATGTATGTAACTTTGTCTGCCAAAACAATATGCAAAATGAAAGGAGCTATACCAGTAGGCGCCACATAAATGGGGCTCCTTCTCTCTTCTTGATCTCTCTCTCAATTGCTTCAATTGCTGCAATTTAAGCAGATCAATCAGAACAAAATTAACTCAAAGTTTTGCATGGCCAATGTAGAATATCTGGTATACCTTTGGTAGCTTTTCCAGCATTCAGCAACATATCAAACCAGACCTCATTAAATACATCAAGTTGTTCATCAGATGCTCCAATCATCTGTCATGAACAAGTGAAATTCACGTCTTCTAGTACAAAATACATCCAAATGCAGCTGGGTATCACAAATGTGAAAGGAATCTACAATAATACCTTACAAGTATTGGCATTAAAATCAGGACCAAGTAACTCCACTGCTTCATTGTACTTACCCCTCCCATACTCGTACAAGGCCTCCGCAAGCTAGGAATAAATAGAAAAATAACCAATAAATTTTAAAAAGCAATTCCATCCTATAGAAATAAAAAAAGAAAATAATGGCAGACAATCCAAGACAACATAAAATCAACTCATTAAACCACCATATTGTCTATGACAAAAACAGTATGATCACAAAACAGCTATAATCCATAACAGTCACAATTTTCTATTTCTTGCTGGGTACTGGGAAATAGTAAAAAGTCTTGGTGCTTCAAACAACAATTAATTCATGCTTGTCTGAAAGAAAGTTTCAGTATAAGTACAAGCGTAAAGCAGTAGATAATGGCAAAGGAAATAGAATCAGAACAAACCAGAATTGCTTGCTGCATTATCTGTTGCTTCTTCTGGTTCATCTTGGTGATTCTAAACAAAGAGAAACAAATTGCAAGAAAATGAATGCATGCGCATCATGTAAGAGAATGTTTAAACAAGGAAAAAGAAGGGTCATTACCTGGATTTCAAACCCTGGAGTAAATCTTCTGCTTTTGATAGTTCATCGGTTTTAGCTAAGGCCCACAATATCAAAACATCAAGATGCCATTCTAAATACCAGTAGGCCTAAATATTAAAAATGCATGTATAAATATCAAAGAAAGATTAGAAAAAGGAATCAAGATATGGAATAAATGCACAAATATTCAAGATAGGGCATTATTCTCATGAAACAACAGATTTCTTCCATGCAGAACGACACTGGAAAGTAGTTCTTAGAGTTAAGTCAATTAACATTGATAGTGTAATGATTATATGAAAAAGTGGTGTTTACTCCATATACTTTCCTGCAGGTGTATGCCTCAGACTTTTTGTACTACATGATCCATAACAATGAAGGACAAATGACCATCTGCAAGAGCAATACAACAAGGAAAAGAAACAAAGACGATTTTTTTCCCTCCCCAAGCTTCTCTATATATTTAAAGAACAATCAAACAAAGCCACAAATGCTAAAAA
Organism: Hura crepitans; assembly: GCA_948208565.1. Classification (NCBI taxonomy): domain Eukaryota; kingdom Viridiplantae; phylum Streptophyta; class Magnoliopsida; order Malpighiales; family Euphorbiaceae; genus Hura; species Hura crepitans. Next base: position 8,543 of record CANXYI010490922.1, read on the forward strand.
AAAACTACATGCAACTTGGTCCCAATACAAGCCTCCCGATCCTATTAACAATTAGGTTATTCTGTGCTTCCAATTCCTAGCCAATAGGATGATAGTTGTATTCTGCATGCCCAAAATACTACTATACGTTGTTGTTCTAATAGCACTATCAAACACATCAGAAAATCACAGTTTACCATTGTTTTGTTGACCATAATAACCCGAGTGACAACTAAACTTTTGCAAACATCAAATTCAAGCTAACTATGAGGAATTTTTCACATCATGTTTCAAAATGTCTAAAAACTCATCCAAACATATTAGCAAATTATTTCCTGAAATTACTCCTAAATTCTCTAAACTCCAATGAATTCTTTATAAGCAATCATAGCTCATAGATTGCTTCATTGCTTTTTGGTTTTTAACATTGAAAGTGGTGGTTCATAACTTACTTCATCTTTTACTCTGTCTGCCAAGACCTTCAGTCGGTCCTCGAAGATTCCATGATCATTACGCACATACACACGCAATAACAAACCCAAGGCATTTAAGTAAACCTGAATGCACAAGAATGTAAATGTAAGCCTTCTAATGCAACAATCAGCTTCATGTTGAAGAGAATTTACATTATACTATACCTCTGCAGGTGTGGCATCATCCCTTTCCAACTCCTTCCAGATATGATGATCGTAAATTCCCGACACTTTTTGCATTGAAGAATGACCTTCCAAGTAACAGAGTGCTACGTGCCACCAGTTATGTGTTAACCTTTCGATAAGAAAAGGAAAAAGCAAACCACACATAACATGAAAAACAAAATCAGTAATTGATTAATCCATGAAAACATCTAGTTTGATTCACTTTCTTAATTTATACATAAAAGATGAACAGGGACTCCATGAAGTTGAGCATTCTTCCATGAACTCCACTGCTTCTTTAAATCGACACTCATATTGAAGGACATGGCACACCTGGATAAAATCAACAACAGTGATCTCAATTTGTTAGAAACTATAGCCAGTGGGTTCAAATTGCTACACCAAGTTGAATTTATACAATAAAATCAGAAAACCTGAAATCACACAATTAGTCATTATCCGCCTTTTCCAATATTAGTTACAAGTTAGAGACTTTATATGACCATAAATGATATAAAATTCATTCAACTTAAAGAAACATAAGCAATTATTAATGAAAATTCCAAACAAAGTTAGAACTGACAGCATGTTGTGACCAATAATCATGCTTGTTTAACTCATATCCCTTTCTTGCAGCTTTCTCAGCCTCAGCCATCTGGCCCAGCTCTAATAATGGAAAAGCAAGCATGCCGTAGATGTAATCTCCTTGTTCATTTTGAGGTAGAACCTATTGAAATCAAAGTTCTTATTAAACCAAATTATTAATGAAATCAACCTTAGATTCCCAGGAGGAAGGAACCTGTTGGACAAGGCTCAGAGACAGGTCAGGTCTACCCATGTAAAAACATAGCACTTGAACCCTTTTAAGAGAAACCAAGTCTTTTGGGTACTCGTTCAGGAGCTGCAAAGTACACAAGCAAAGAATAAAACTTCCAAATTCAGTAATAAACTCCAAATGCTAAGCAGCAAGCAAATCAAGCATCATTTCAATCATTTACCATGCATCCATTTACAGCAAGAGAACATTAATGATTTATTTTTCTCTCCTATGTGACACCAAGCTATGAAAGCACATGTCAGAAGGATGCTATGAATTAAGCATTTAATTCAAACACTTACATTGTCTTTAGGAAAGTTAAATTAAGAAGCGATCTCTAACAACCTAAAAATTGGGCAAAACAACAGGAGTTATCAAAAATTCTATAGAAACAACTGGTCCCAAAATTAGGGAAAACTCTGTATAAATTATGCTATATTTATTTCATTGCAACAAACTGAGAGAATGAGGAAACAAATATGAAAGAAACAATCTATAAAAAAAAGCCATAAAGTTTTTCCCACCTTAGCATGACATTCAACAGCAACATCATCGTCTCTATTCGCAGAAATCAAAGAACTAATCGCTTCAACCACAGCTTTCTCATAAGAAGTTGCTTGCTCCTGTGAGAGGGGGAAAAAAAAAAAGGAAGAAGGACTTGCAATCATGGAAAGAAAGAACGGGAAAAAAAAATTCACCCAAAAACTAGGATGAAAAACCTACAAGTCGATCTTTTGCTGCCTGAATATAAGAAGGAGCTCGGGAAGGATTGCTAGAGCAGAGGAAATGAGCAGCCAAAATATTAGCCAATACGCAATCCTGATCGTGAACAGGCGCTTGTAGAATCACACGTCTCTCTCTACCATAGCTGAGCACCTTCACTAAGCAAGAAAAAGCAAAACCCAGATGACAAATTTTAGCAAAAAAGAACCTGAACCCAATTAAATTGGAGAGAACAAAAACCTGGTGATAATAAGAGTTGATTGCAGAGATGCAAGCATCAGAATTGGTCTTGACTGGGTATCCCCATCTGTCAAATTTAACACCTCCTTCCATTTTTACTGCTTTCTGTTAGTAATTGTTGCTCGAAAGAATATATATATATATATATGTAAATAAATCTGAGTGCGGTTGTTGTTTCTGCTTTAATGGAAAGGAGGAATGAGAATAAGGACAATGCTTATGGAGGAGATCCTCAACGACAGTTCATTTTAGGAGTACGAATCTTTCCTAATCGACTCTGATGCTTTGTTTTGCCCTTGTTTTATTAATTTCTTGTTCTAAGTTATCAACCAAAAGATTATTATTAATCTCTTGTTCGCGGTTTGTTTGTTTGTTCTGGATTTGATGGCGTCACCTGTCTTGCTTGTCTGCTTTCGTTCTGTTCTTTGAAAAAATCTTTTAATTTACAGAGAAAATCTTTTCTCACTTTCATTTTCGAGTAAGACTATGGTCCTCCCTCATTTTCCTCTATTAATTTCATTTAGACTATAACCAACATTTCACCCGAATTTATTTGAAAATTATTTTTTTATTTTTTTAAAAAAGGCTAATATTTAAGATGCATTTAAGAAATTTCACCATTTTTTTGACAAGCAATCTCAATTTAAATTACTGGCATGACCAAATTCGATTGATAAATACTTATATATGCCTAAATGTGTAAATTCTTGATTAATACATTTTTTATTTCAAATGAATTTAACACTTTCTTTAAAAAATTAAAAAATGGAAAAATTATATAAAATTCAAAGTAAATCTCAGGCAACATACGATCAAATAAATGCTAATAAGAGAACTACCCAATTAAATTAGTAGATTTAATTTTAATTTTTATTAAGATAAAGTATACGTTAATCTACGTAAATATAGTTAATTTCATTTGCTGTTGACTCTTAATTTTAAAAAATAATTAAATGTGTGTGCACTGTAACCATTAAACTATATAATATTTTTTATTTAAATATTATAACGATAATAATTCTTAATATTTTTATTTAAATTACGAAATGATTTAAAAATAGTAATCGGATACATTATCTCGTACGAAAATGAATTCATCCGACCCATTCAAATTGATTGCATGTTAACAAATGTGGAGAAGAAAAGGGTAACATTTTTACCTTTGAAATTTCATTTTATTCCTCATTTGTTTTCAAATACCTCGATTAGTGTTGAAAGGAACTATTCGTTGACAACCCCGGGCCATAATATACCCATGACATCTGATAGGAGAATCTGATCTAAATCAGGAGGATAAGCAAGAAAGTAATGGACACGTTGAGAACATCGAACCGCATTTTTTGCTAGCCAGTCAGCTGCGGAATTACATTTTCTATAGACGTTGCTGACATGTACCGTACAATCGCTTACTAACAACATCTGAATTGCCTAAAATGTTGAAGAAAAAGCTTCTACACTCTGCTCGTTGCTCAAAAGGCCGGCTGCAACTTTTGAATCGACTTCCAGAATAATATTCCTAAAACCCATTTCCCAAGCTACTGATAGTACACCATAAACACCCCCAGTTTAGCTTCTAACACATCACAAACCGTAGATGTAATTTCCTCCGTGGTCCTGTAATATACCACCTTCAAAAGCTATGACTTCCGAGTTTGCTCTCATCCAATTCGAAGAAGGAGGATTCCATCCGACCGTAACTACACCTCTAGTTCTTATGCTGGATATGCTTGGACCATCTATGTTATGAACATCAATCATATCTTTACACAAAGCAATACTTTCTTCAATAACCACCCAACCAGTTTTAGTCTTATTACTAAAAATATAGTTATTTCGGCACTTCCACAAATTCCAACATACTACCCCAAAAGGAAGATTCGAGGGCATACCGTTGACCTTATGATTTGCAGTCACCTATTGATTATGGACAAACCAATCTTCACCCATGAAACTCTAAGAAGTTATTCCATAAGGCATTAAGAAGATTTTTATCCAAATTATAGATTAGGTGCAACAATCTCAAAAAGCGTGGATGATAAACTCCACCTTATCACCACAACAAGCACAAGAAGAGTTGTTACATAAATGTAAATCTTTCATTATTTGTGAGTAAACGCTCTCCCATAGGTAACCATATAAAAGAGCGAATTCTTTCAGACCATAGGAAAATCCATGCCAGCTACCACTTCTTATCTCGAGAATCCCATTTCGACATTTCCAGACTTGAATAGGCAGATTTAACGCTGAATCTTCTTATGGAATTCCATCTCTAAGTTACAACATTGTCTCTCATATCAAAACAAGGAGAATTTTGTGCTGCAATCCTCAAGAAAGCATAATTAACACTGATCAATTCCCAATGCCATTGACCGTTAACTGCCAAGTCCTTAGCTTTAGCAATATACTGGAGATTGGAGCTTGAACTGCTCATAAGATTTATCAATGGTCCCACATCAACAAAAATTCTATCAAGCCAAAAGCAAGCTCCATGATCGTTGTTTAACACCCAGCTTAACCCGTCGCAAACAAAATCCTAAGTACGAGCTAAACTCCTCTAAGTATGGGACCTTTTCGCAGTAAGAGAGCTAGGAATGAGTTCTCTAATTTTATGCCTCCCTTCTAAGCATGCGAACCCAAAAAGCATCTTAGTTCTTAATAAAATTAAAACCCATTTTCATAAGGCAAGATTTAGATATCTCATCT
>CANXYI010490935.1:0-10098 GCA_948208565.1 Hura crepitans
GTGAGAGAGTCATTTAGATTCTTAAGGATATGTTGATGGGTTGTACATTGGATTTTAAGGGAAGCTGGGACTGATACTTGTCCTTAGCTAAGTTCGCTTATAACAATAGTCATCAAGCAAGTCTTGGCATGGCTCTTTATGAAGCCTTATACAAAAGAAAGTGAAAAATGACTTTGACTCAGAATGAGCTTAGTGAAACTAAGCTTATAGGGCCAAATTTGATACAATATATAGAAAAAAAGGTGAAGATCATTAGAGAGTGGCTGAAGGAAGCTTCTAACAAATAGAAGTCCTATGCAGACTTAAGAGGAAATAGGTGAAATATGCAGTAGGTGAAAAGGTTTTCCTTAAGGTTTCACCTTGGAAGAAGGTTATATGATTTGGGAAGAAAAAGAAGTTGAGTCCTAGGTTTATTGGGCCTTATGAGATCGTAGAACTTATAGGCTTAGTAGCCTATCGACTAGCTTTACCTCCAAAACTTTAGCAGATCCATGACATTTTTCATGCATGCATGATTAGAAGATATAGGTTGGATCTTATACATATTTTAACAATAGAAGATATAAAAGCTAATCCTGACTTGTCTTATAAAGAAAAACCAGTGAGGATTATTGACAGAATAGAGAAAGAACCTTAATGAAGGTTCTCTAGAGACACCATAGGATGGAAGAAGCAACCTAGGAGATGGAAGCCTAGATGAAGAAGCAATATCCAAAATTATTTGAACCAAGTAATATTCTAATCTTAAAGATGACATTTCTTTAAGAGGGGAAGAAATGTAATGCCCCAAAAATCTCGATAATTATGAATAGTACATTCTTGGGATGAATAGTATTTCCTAGACTCGGGATACATTGAATACACCAAATGAAAGTATTAATCATAAAATAATTTTAGGTAAAGTTTGAAATCAATTTGAGGTTATTAGAGTGGTTAAAAATGCTAAGAAAGTTTTTACGATAGTGTCTTGAGAATAGTGACCAAGGCAAAGCTTAACCATAAATTAATTTCAAAGTTGCTCAAAAAATTACAAAAATTATACAACCTAGGACTTAAAAATTCTAATGAGTCTAATGGTGCTAAAATTATAATTTTTTGATATCGTGAAGTAATTTTTTGAGAAATCGAGCAACATAAAAATAATGAAATTAATTAGTTTTTCAGTGTTTTTAAGCACCAATTTGGACGTTTTTTTGAGTATAATTAAAGTGGATTATTACTATAAAAATGGCAATTTAATTGGCTTGGGAAGAAAAGAAAAAATTGGGGAAAAAGGCTAAATAGTGTATTTTTTAGAGGGTATAAATAGATAATTTTGACCCAATTAGTCAAAACACTATTCACCCTCCTTATCCAAATTGCAATCGACACATCTCCTCAATCTCCACCATTTTCTTTCTTCATTCCTTCTATAAACGCCAAAATATTCACACCAATATTTAATTGTAAAGCCTCTATGCCTTAAAAGTTATCTAGGAAGTGAAAATTTCAAAAATGGTTATCGATTTTCACAGTTTTACAATCCCGTGAACAATAAACATGAAATTTTCAGGTAAGATTTTGACTTCCATTATTTTTCCTAGATCCTAAAGGTGCCTAAGAGTTGATAAATGGCCTTAGATTAATTTTTAGAGCAATGATTGATTTATTCTAGATTTTTGAAGTTTTGTTTGATTTATGTTAAGACAATCTGAACTGATCAATGACGAAGGCAAAGCCAAGGTGTAGATGGATCTTTAATAACCTCCTCAATTGTCTCAATTTGTGTAATTGAAATAAAATGGGCAATTTCATTTAAAACCCTTAAATTTCCATTATTATGCCTAATATGTCTTAAATGCCAAAATGTGTGTATTGCCATTAATGACATGCTTTTATGATGATGAATGACATGTGACAAATGTATTAAATTATGCTAAATGGTTAGAATTGATTGAAAATAAGAGAAAGCAAAAAATGAGCTTAATGTTGCATAAAGCACATAATATGGCTGAAAGAGCTAAATATAGATAATTAAGTTGAATAAGCCTAAATTGTGATTTATTTCCTTAATTGATATGTTTATGCATAAAAGAATGTGAAAGAAAGTATTGGAGATGTAACATGTTTACTATGTGCCTTATCATGGTGTATGTATACATTATGCGAAAAATGCCTTCATAAGCATTATATAAGTATGTAATGTGATATTTAGCATATTGATCATGTTGGCATAATGTATGGAAGTAATGTGTATCTTAAGACCATTTCATGAGCTAGCCAAATGACACATAGTTTCATAAGGAGTGTGGTTATTTAGTTTTAGATGCATAATTATATGTATATTAGGCTAAGTGTGTATGTATGGCATACCATAAGGAAAAAGAACTTAATAAAGGCTAAAAAGTCCTTAATGGCTGAAATTATTAAGAAGGTAATGGGGACACATAATTTTTGGGTCCATAAGGTTTAAGTATGTTTTAATATGTCTTTGAATCATAACTATATGTTATTTTGTTAATACAAAATTAGCATAATGAACAAAAGTGGCCGAATAACCTAGTATGAGATATATGCATGAAAGCATCATGAATTGTGCAAGATATTATGTTTGCATGATATTTATCATAATTGAACATAATTTTAAATAATTTTATGAAAGAAATAAGGATTAAGAGCATAAAATGCCTTAAACTAGAAAATGACCCAAAAGAGCTTATTATGCCATAATTTGATAAATAATGAGAATAAAGGCATAAAATGACCCAAATGGATTTTATGACCTTATTTGAATGTGTTTATGATAAAAACATGCTAAAAATCCATATATGAGATGGAAAAGTGTGATTATTTTGAATATGGCATAATGACTTAGAAAATGAGCATAATGGCTCCAAATGCTATTTTTAATAAAGTTAAGTAGTTTTAATCATTCAATGGCTAAAATATGCATGTTAAAAGCTATGTAAGCTTATTTAATAATGTGAAACTGAATAAAATGGTTTTTAGCCCATGAGATGCTATAACTTAGGAAATGGGTAGGTTAACTGGTCAACTAGGGGATATAATAGCTACTAGGCACTTCAATGCTTATATTAGGTCTAAGGGTACACTTGTAGTCTACCTATGGAAATATGTGTTTTGATCTTTAGATCTAGTGGATACAACCATCAGTAAAGGTTTCGTAAAGGCCACTGCATATAACACACACGGATGCAGCTACGTAAGTCATGTTTGACACTGTATTATGCTAGTGCAGTAAGCATCAGGTGTAAAATGTAGGCCACTGCACAAGTTATGATCCCATTATCCATAGGTTCAGGGTTATCCCTATAGGTATAAGTAAAGAAAGGATGGCAAACAATAAAAATAAACATTATGCATGACATGCCCTAAAATGAATGTTATATGCATGTATAACACATAATAGTTACATTTGATGAATAGAAGACCTTATATGTTATTTTACCATGTATGTATGATATGAAATAGTTGGTGTATAGAGTATGTCAATTTAATTATAGTTACTACACATCCTCTTATGTATGCATAATATGATATATGTTAAATAGTCATGTATGCTAATGATTGATATATAACCATAGCATGGTATGAATAGAAATTTTAGCACATATTATTTTGATTACACTGCTAAGCAATTCACATAGCATGTCATTTGTTTATGACATTTTGGTATGAAGATGTTTTGACATTAGAAGCCTCGAAACATTAAGATATTGAAAAGAAGGCTTTATTTTGGTAAAGCTTTTGTTTATGTAATAGATGTGATGTATATGTGCACTCAAATGTATATGTAAAGGGGACAGGTTGAACTTGTATTCATTTTGTAACTATTGTAATTTAAAACATTCTTTTTGGTTTTCAACATGCATGAACTGTATTAATTATTTTGCATGTTATGTTGTATGGTATCTCTTCCTAAGCTTGAGATATCAAATACAATGTTATATGCTATAAGAGTGATCAAAGGATCACATTAAGTTGGTAGAAGTGTGTGATTGAGATATAAAAATGTATTTTCTTGTCTAAGTTATTGTTTAAAATTTGGGATAGTACCCAGTAGAGCCGTTATGTTGCCAGATTTTTAGCATGAGGATTCCCAATTTTAAATAAGTAACACTATTTAAAAAGGTTTTTGGAAACCCATATTTTCACATATAATGATTTTTGAAAAAGAATGATTTATAACAATAAAACTAGTAAATAAGTATTGATATCTCAATATGCATGCATACCTTACTTGGGCTCAGTGACCAGCAAATGTTCAAGCCAAGTAATGGGTGCCACAATAATAATATGGATGCTAATTTGCATATTCACACAAGTTATATTGATTACACCACTAAGTTATTGCTTAAAGCATTGTCTATTTCTTGCGATGCATAAGTAACTTGACAATTTGAGCAGAAAACCTTAGATCATCAAGTTTTTAAGAGAGGAAAGTTCTTTTGGTATATTTTGTACATGTATAACTAAATTTTATGATGTATAGATAGATATCACTCAAATCGGTGTAATTTTGAGGAATAGGGCCTAATCTAGAAGAAAATGTTAATTTTTGGATTTCAAAAGTTAGTAACTTATTTTAAAGTTGATTATTGAATTGTGATTATTACATGCTGATATAATTGATGCATAGATTATGATGTTGTGTTGATGTTTGATTTAAGGTGATTAGAAGGATCATAGGAGATGTCAATTATGAGGAAAAGTTTATAAAAGTGTTTTTTACTAAGTAAGTTAGTATTCACATTTGGGATAGTGTTTTGGTAAAGCTATTATGCTGCCAGATTTTTGATACAAGGATTTCCAAATATATATTGTAACTAGTTTTTGAAAAAATTTTGTAAACCCATATTTTATAAGATGAACATTTTGTTATGAATGACTTAATTATGCTTTTAAAAAGGGATAGCACATAATGAGTTTAGTAACACATTTGTGTATGTATTCCTTATTCAAGTTCAGCAACTAGATTGGGTAAGAGGTGTTACATTGGTGGTATCAGAGCTAAAGTTTAGGCATTCCTAGGCAACATATGAGTGCTTTAGGTTAAGTTTATACATCATAAAGTTTATGATATTGAGGCTTATAAATTCTTCTCTTACATATAGATAAGGTGAGGGATCAGGCACCAAATTAAGATGAGAAAGTCAAGAGTCAGGCTTCCATGTCTATGAGACAAATGTCCAATAGGGTTGTATCCATATCTGATAGTGCAATGAGGTAAGTATCTTTTACAGCTCCAGTTTTACCAATATTTCTACAAGAGATGCTACAGCTCTTGAGACAAGCTGCAGTTGTTGCTCCACCACTAGCACAGTAGCTAGAAGTTCCCTTAGTTCTCTAAAAGGCTTATCTTAAAAGAGTTAAGAAGATAAGAGCCTAAGATTTCATTGGAGAGGGCATTATAGTGCCCAGGAAGGTTGAGTATTAATTAGAGTGTACTAAAAAGATATTAAAGCAAATGCCTTACACCTCAGAAGAAGAGGTGATCTGTGCCACATCTTTGCTCTAAGAAGAAGCATCGAAATGATAGAAAGATCTGATTCAATATAAGCAAGAAAAAGAGCAAACTTGGGAATTTTTCTTAAATCTATAAGAAGTATATCATAGAAGATTATCTAGACAACAAGAGACAGCAGTTTATAGAACTTAAGTAAGGGCAAAAATCTATTGAAGAGTATGAGAAGGACTTTTCTACGCTAAGTTGGTATGCCATGGACACCATATCCATTGAACTTGACAAGTGTAAGAGATTTGAGAAGGGATTGCATATGGACATCAAGTCACAAGTGGTTCCTATGAAGATCATAGACTTCTCAGAGTTGGTATCTATTTGCAGATCCATTAAAGGAGTGCAAAAGGAGAAAAAGGAGTTTTATTAAAAGAAGTAATCCTTTGGTTAGAGAGCTTCTAGTGCAGCTTAGAGATATAATAAGAAGTTTAAGGAGAATTAGCCTAGGGCACCATTGCAAGCACAAAAACATAGTTAGTCTCAAAAGACAATGTAGGGTAACAAGGGCAAGGTTAGACATCAATCTTAGGCTACTAGTACACTAGTTTCTATAGCCAAGAGTGGCCAAATACCTTAGTGTCAGACTTGCCACAATAGACACCAAGGAGAGTATTACAAGCTAAAGCTAGGTGTTTGCATTTCATGTGGGTAACTAGATCATTTCCATAGAAATTGTCCAAATAGAGCTGATGCTAGATAAGGATTAGCTTATAGTTCCACCACAGGCCAGAAGAGAGAGCAAGCAAAGAGAGTTTAGAGAGATGGATTAGTGTTTAGAGTTAAACACAAAGCTTCTATAAGGCAGTATGCCATTGAAGCTAAGAAGAAGGCTGATATACTAAACATCATTATTGGTACTTTTTTTGTCTTTAACTCAGCTACTTTGGCTTTAATAGATCTAGGGTCTACACATTTGTATATATGTAAAACCTGAGCATAAGACTAGGGGTTAGATTTTGAGTTTCTTGACTCAAAGATTATGGCTAGCAATCCTATAGGTCAGCATGTCATAGTAAATAATATTTACAAAGAATGTCCTTTAATGGTTTAAGGACATAAGTTTTTAGTTCATCTCATTGAGTTGCCATTTAATGAGTTTGACTTGATATTAAACATGGATTGGTTGTCCAACTATAAAGCAATGGTAGATTGCAAGTTGAAAAGGATAACTCTTATAACTAAAAATGGGTCGGAGATCATAGTTGCGAGTGAGAAGATAGACTTTTTATCTAATGACATATCAATTGTGATAGCAAGGCATATGTTAAAGAAGGGTTGCCAAGTTTTCTTGGCTCATGTTTATGATACTCACATAGATAAGCCAAATGCTAATCATATATCAATTGTGTCAAAGTTCATAGATGTTTCTTTTTCCTAAAGAGTTGCCTAATTTGCCACTAGAATGAGGTTCTACCTAGCACTGCTCTTATACCAATAGCTCTATATCGAATGCCTCTGATAGAGTTAAAAGTTTTAAAGATTCAGCTTTAAGAGTTGCTTGATAAGGGTTTAGTAAGATTGAGTGTGTCGCCTTAGGGAGCACTGATTCTGTTTGTTAAGAAGAATGATAGCTCTCTTCAATTGTGTGTGGATTACAGACAACTGAATAAGGTGACCATTAAGAACAAGTATCTTTTGCCATGGATAGATGATATGTTTGATCAGCTTAGAGAAGCTGCAGTGTTTTTTAAGATTGATTTGAGATATGGTTATTACTAGTTGAGAGTAAAGAGTTTGATATAGTGAAGACAACTTTTAGAATGAGATATGGTCACTATAAGTTCTTCGTAATGCTATTTGGCTTACCAATGCTCTTATAGCTTTTATAGATCTAATGAACCATGTGTTTAGATAATATCTTAACTAGTTTATAGTGGTTTTCATTAATGACATCTTAGTTTACTTAAAGAGTAAAGAGAACATAAACAACATCTAAGAATAGTTTTATAGATTTTAAGAGATACAAAGCTATATGCCAAGCTTAATAAGTGTGAGTTCTAGCTTAGTGAAGTGTCTTTTTTTAGGCACATAGCTTCTATAAAAGTGATTCATGTTGATCCTAGTAAGATTGAGATAGTTATAAAGTAGAAGCCACCTAAGAATACCACAAAGGTTTGGAGTTTCCTTGGTTTAGTAGGGTATTATAGATGGTTTGCTAAGGGTTTCTCTTCGGTAGCAACACCTATGACTCATCTGTTAAGTAAAGACATCAATTTTGTTTGGGATGATAGAAGTCAAGAGAGTTTCAATAAGCTTAAAGTGATATTGATAGAAACACTGATTTTTGTTCAGCTAGTTTCTGGGAAGGACTTTATCATATATAGTGATGCACTTCATAATGGGTTAAGTTGTAACACCCCTACTTGATTCCTGAAGGAACCCCGATAAGAGATGCTACTTCCCATAGCTTACCCATCCTGATTCTATCCTAACCTATTCATTTACCACTTTTATCCATATTCTTTTAATTAACCTATTTTAGTTATTTACTTGTTTAGATCCCATTACATTCTTATATTGGTTGTAATTAATCACTAAAACTAGTTATCAAGATAAAAAAAATCAAGTTTATAGAAATTTAGGCAGTATAATAGCTACTTTAGTGAAGAATCCAAAATCTAAACCTTTTAAAAGCACTTTAAATATTATTATCAACTCATCCTTTAACACCTAGACCCTCTTGGTCCTCCAATCAACATTTTAGCATAACACAAGGTCACAAGCACATGCAATAAACATAATAGATATTTAGGGATGAGCTGATAATATCATGTTGGCATGAGCTTACAAGCCATGTGACTTTGTGCATGAGCTTGCAAGCCATGTGATTATGCTATGATATGTAAGATGTCATGAGAAAACGTAATGCAGTTAATATGAAAAAGTAATGATATAATGCATTTATGAGCATATGCATGTAATGTCTTTGATATATGGCATTATAATATGGTGTTACATGTTATAATAATGTATTAAGCTTATGATAACACTTTTCCTTAGTTTAGTCATTAGTTGGCCAAAACATTTTAATTAAAAGTAATATTAAGTAATATTAATAGGGTGAAATGAAAAATAATTAGTTATTAGCCCAAGCAAGTAAACAACCTAGTCGGATCGGTTGACTAGTTAGCTAAGAGCCATAGCAGCTACTAGGATACTTCGATACCTTTGAAGCCTTCAGGTTATGATATATGAACCTTTAAGTCATTATGATATCCTGACCTATGAATCTGATGCATTAATCTTTAGATCTTATTTATGACCTCGGGTCTAATACGTGATGATCATTAATTTTTTTATGTTTCGACCTTTAGATCTAATGTGTGATAACCTATAGGTCTTTGCTTTTCAGACCTTTAAGTCTAATGCATGTAGGGCATATATGGTTCTGAGGCCCTAGGTGGTCCATTGATACTTCGACATCCATAGAGTATTTGTTTCTTGAGGATAGGCTTAATAAATGGACCGTAATGAATAATGAAAATGTATATATGACATATGGCATAATTTAATGATGTATGTTTTATATTATGCAGTAGGTACATGTTTTATGCCATGTATCACATATATGCATGTTATGTTTAATGTTGCATATCATGTAATAATGCGGATGTTCATATTTCATATATTAATGTATGATGTTAATTGTCATATTTACACAAGTTATATCCATTACACCACTAAGCTATTGCTTAGCACATCATCTATTTTTGTGATGCATAAGTAAGGTGACAATTTGAACAAAAAGCTTAGGATCGTCAAGTTATAAAGAGAGGAAGATTTTTTGGTATATTTTGTACTTGTATATCTAAATTTTATGATGTATAGATAGATAGTGTAATGCCCGTAAGTCAAGGTCTTATGAATAGTACCTTCTGGGCCCGAGTGATGTTTCTCGCAGTGTGGGTCATCATTACAAGTCTAATAATTGGCGTATTAGTCATAAAATTTTGACGGGCTTGAAAATAGGGAAAATGAATGAATTAAAAAATTTAACAGAACCAATAAATCATCTTAGGTCAAGAACTAGTGGATGAGGAGATAAAATGAGGTTGGGCCGAGATAACCTCGGGATGTGCTCGAACTGACTCAAAAAATGCCACACCCTGAACTTCAAAAATTCCAATCAGTATGATGGAGGAGGAATTATAATTTTTTAAGGTCAATATATATTTTTTTTGAACATTTTATTATGGCAGGTGAATAGTGCCAAAAAGTCCATTATTGAATTTTGACTTGAAATTTTATGTGGGCCGTAATTTCACTAATTGAGGATTTTTAAAACTTAAATGAGAATTTTTGTAGGCCCAAAGAATGTTCTATGAATTTCTAAAGTAAAAGTGACATAAAATGAATTTTAAGCATTTGGTGGCCATATGGGCCAATCCCATGCATCCAACCCATCAAACTAAAAGGGGTTACACATGTGAACACCTCACATGTGCAATAATCTTCTTCCACCTCTCACACAAGAAGAAGCCAATGCCACCCCATGGTTTCTCCACTAAAATTTCTTCATTTCTCTCTCCTCTCTCCTCTAAACTCTATAAATATTATAGCAAATTAAACCTCCATAATCT
>CANXYI010490941.1:0-11902 GCA_948208565.1 Hura crepitans
GGTGTATGCTATGTGTATCTTGGTAAAAGTTAGAGATTAGTATGGTAAAGCATGTATAGGAGGTTGTTTTGATGTTACCATGCATGTACATATTTGTATGATGTATGGCCGAGGCATGATGGCTTGTGTAATGGGATGGTATGCTTAGGATAAAGTATACATGTAGGGATATATGCTAGCATAGTAATGTGCAAGGTATGTGTATGATAAATGATGTGAAATTGCATTAATTGGCAATAAATCCCTTAGTGGCCATGAGATATGCATGACATAAGGAGGCTTAATAAGTATTATATGTGGGCAAGGTTAATATGTATGGGTGATATAAGATAATGGCTTGTAATGCATGATATTATATTGGCATGAACTTAGCTAAAGTGTACTTTAAAAAGGCATGACATGTCGTGAGAAAATGACTTAAAAATGGATTAGGCATGACCATAAAAAAATTTGATTAGAAATCAAGGATGAAAAGTGACTTGGTATTACCTTTAAGGGCTATGGTTGGTGGATGTACTATATGTTTAATTTATATGCCTAAAATGGCTAGTATAATGTAATCTCTTATAGTGGCATGTGTACCTATATTTTGGCCTTGTAAATGGCCTATAATTTGTTAGCTTAGGGCCTATGAACTTGATGTATATAGTGGTGAAACTGTATTGAAAAATAAGGTGAAATATACCTAAAAAGCTTAATAGAACCTTGCCGCAAGGACCTATAATTGTCCTAAAATGATCATTACCTGAACCAATAAATCCCCTAGATAGTAAATGGACAAAAATTGTGAAATACTTGTGGAATAAAATCTAGCATAATACATCATAATTATTGGCAATTATACCCTTGAATAAATTTTGTAATAATTCACCCAATAAAGCCAGTTTGTGGCCATACCAGATCGAGCTAATTTCCAACTGTGCTTTAACAATTATAATTGCCTATTTTTGAGTTTATAAAATTTTAAAAAGTTAATAAATAAAGAAATAGACATTGTTTGAGGTTAATGGCCCACTAGTTAGACACCCATTGGATGGGTTGACCAGTCAACTTTGGGATCTTTAGCAGCTGCTACATTGTTTACTTTTCAAATAGGGTCGATACATCAGCGTAGGTCCTTACTGGGGCCATTGTACTAGTCTATTGGATAGACAACTTCCTATCCTTGCCACCAGATGCAAGAATTGATATTGCTGGTGCAACATCATAAGTCCCTATAGGCCACTGCATTAGTCTATTTGACAGATCAGTTTGCTAGGTAAACAACCCCTGGATATTTACACCTTAGGTGTCAGAAGGTGATTAAGCCGGTGTAGCAGTGTAGGTCCACAATGGAGACCACTGCACTAGTTGTTTTCACTCGAGATCTAGTGTTTATTAGGGTTGTCTTTTGAGATGGGTTAGTGGAAGTAATTAAATAAAATGAATAAATGTACCTATGGCTATAAATTACAACATAAGGGTATTTTGGTAATTTTTTCCCGCTAATACTACTTAATGGCTTAAGTTGCAAAGATTCGGCATGTAAAGAATAATAATGATCCTAAAACATAACTTATATGAGTTATAGTGATTAATTGGATAATTTATAGATAGAAACACCCTAGGGGTAAAATGGTAATTTTTATATATTAATACTCTGAATTAAACTTGGATGCCTTGACAAGATAATAATAAGAGTTTTATGTATGAATAAACTTCAAGATATGATGTTAATACTTGAATTCACCACTGAGTATTTTATACTCAGCATACCTATTTCAGTGCGTCGGTACCAAGAATAAGGGCATCACCTCGTAAAGCATGCGGGGAGTTCAAAGGACAAGTCTGAGAAGGTTAATAATGTATATTTGTATAGTTTTGCACTTCATGTACTTAGGTGTGGGAAAGGGAGTATGATGTATATAAAGAGACTTAGGAATGTAATTGTGTATGTATATATAATCAGACTTTATGTTTATAATCAGTGTAAACCCTTGTGGGTATGTATGCTGGATGTATATGATCTATGAGCTAGAGGCTCTATATGCATGATTGTTAGGGCCTGCGGCCTAAGTTTTGCTGTGTGATATTTGATGATGATAGTATGATATATGGGGGACCAGAAGGGTTCAGGAGATGTGTTAAATGTTATTGAAGTGTTTACAGGTTATAGAGAATTTTTGGGATAGTGACTGGGTAGCCATTAAGCTGTTGAATTTTTAAGAAATACCTAAATGTGATTAAACATCCATCCTGAAATAACCTAACATCATGATATGAATCTAAATAAACTATAGTAGCAAATTGGTCTATATTGGGGGGTTAGATAATGTTGTCTGGAGCAGTATGGGAAAAAGCTAAATGTGTTTGTGTGAGAGTAGTACGAAGATGGGTGACCTAGCAAGAAGGGCACTACTTATTGGGTTTCTTTAGGAATCCAGTAGGGGGGTGTTACATATATATATGGTCAAAATTGTTAAAAAAGTTAATATTTTCATAAACATCTCCTCCCCTTCTCTCTTTAAGGAAGTCGATGGCTTCCTCATGGGTTTTCCTCCATTTTTGCTCAATTTTCTCCCTTCTAAGAACATTTTAGCCTCTATTAAAATATTTATAGAGCCCTCACACTTTTTGACACCCCGTTGGAAGTGAAAATATGTGGAAAGAAACACTCAAAATTTGTGATTTCTACATCCTATGAATAGTAATGTATATTGGTTTATGTAACATTTTCTAACTTTTGCTATTTTTTCTAAGTTATAGGGATGCCAAAGAGAGTTTCTATGATTTTAGATTTTAGTTTAGTGCACCAAATGTTTTATTATGAATTTTCAAAGATTTTTCAATTTTATGTTAGGGGTTTTTTTATCAAAATCGAGATAAGGGAAAATCAAAGGTATAGGTGAGCCTCAAGGTTCCTTTTCAACCTCTTCAATATGTGTAACTAAAATAGAATCTACAATTTCACTTATAAATATTAAATTCCATATTGTGCATATTATGTAATAAATGCTCATAAATGTGATACATTTGATGAGTTATATGGCTTATATAATGTATGTCAATATGTTCTAAATGATGAGAATTGATTGGGATTAAGTGAATGTGCATAATGTGCCTAATGTGTCCTAATATGCATAATATAGAGTAAAATGAGGGTTAAGTTACTTAATGTAGTATTTCAACCTAATTAAGCATAAAATGGTGTGACAATAATTTTTTGACATGTATGAGAGTGTATGAAAGTGTGAGAATGCACTAGAAAGAAATAATGCTTAAGATGTGCTCAATTAGGCAAAATGGACATAATATGAAAATTGACATTAATTATGCTTATATGGACTCCTCTCATGTTTTTAGGCATGTTTAATGTGCTTTGCATTATGTATGGTGGTTTTATGATATTTGAGGCCATATAAAGTGTGTTGGCTGAATGGTTCTTGAGGTTAACCATGGGTGTGAATTGAATGTTAAATTGTTATGTTAAAAAGGGCTTAATGGATGAATGGCCTAATTGGTCATGGAGGCTTGTAAATTTGAAGTTATAAGTACTAAGTATATATATGAAAGTTGTAAATTATGGCTGTAGAGCATGTATGATAATAAATGTGTAACATACTTAAATGAGTATGTATAGCTGAATGGCACTATGAGAGGGCATGTGTATAAGAATTTATGAAATGTGAGAATTGGTATACATATAAATTTTATTCATTATATTTGGTTAGAAACATGATTAGTAACATGAAAACATGATGTTTAGGACTGAAACATGTTCTAAACTTGAGATGAGCTTCAAAGTGTTATTTAACACTAGTTATGCCATAATATGAGTAAATTGATGAACATTGAGGCATAAAGTGTCTAGAATGGACTTATAACCTTAAATGAATTTGTAAATGGTAAATACATGGTGAGAACCATAAATGAAATGAAAATGGTGTTTGGATGTGCATATGGCACAAAGATGGCATAAATGCATGTTAAAAAGGTGTATGATTGCTAAAACAATGTTTTTAATGTAATTAATCCGTTTTAGTCATTTGATGGCTAAAATAAGTAAGATAAAAGCTATATAAGCTTACTTATGATGGTGAAACTAAAACTAATCAGTTTTAGTCCATGTGATGCAATAACTTAGAAATAGATAGGTTGACCAGTCAGCTGGGGATATGGCAGTTGCTAGGGCACTTCAGTGCTTTGATGTCAGTTTATAGGTCCACTTTTAGTCTCACCCAAAGAGCTATATTTATGATCTTTAGATCCTATGTAGGTGCAGTTGTCATAAGGTCCCTTCGTGGCATAACACAATTATATGTAGGTGTAATCGCGTAAGCCTAGATTGGTACTGCACAACCTTTTTATATGCTAGTGTAATAGCCATAAGGTCTAAAATATGGCCACTAAATATTTCTAGATCTCGTTATCCATTAGTTTGGAATAATTAAAAATGGGTTTCAAGACTATGGCAAAAATTTGAAAATCTACTTATAATGTATATTATAGCAGAAAATGGTAGTTATATGCATGTATGAAATGATAATTATTCATTATGTCAATTGATTGATTTAAAATGTATGTTTGCCATATATGTACGAGATGGATGCCTTTATGCATGATATATGCCTTTTGGTCATGAACATGGCATATCACCATTTGCATGAATATTATCAAATACATGAGCTAGTTATGCATAGAAATGAATTATATACATATATGGTATGTTAAAATGTCTATAACACACATTATTTTGATTACACCACTAAGAATTTACTTAGCACATCATTTGTTTATGATGCATATGTAAGAAGACTTTTTGAGACTCAAACCTTAGGACATTAAAATTATTAGGAGAAGGCTTTTATGTTGGTAATATTTTGTATATAGTATAATATGTGATGTGTAGGTTGCATTTAATGTATAAAGAATGGGAATAGGCCTAAATTGTATTTAAATGGTTCTTTCTAGATTTCAAAGTTTGTAAACCCTTATAAACTATTTAAATATGTGTGTTGCTATATGATATCTCTTTCTAAGGTTGAGATATCTTGTGATTGTATTTATGTGTTGTGGAGTTATCAATTGATCATATGGATGTCGTGGGGATGTATGAAAGTTTTAGAAGTGTATTTTTCTCATGCAGGTTAATATTCAAAAATTTGGGATAGTGCTCGGTACAGTTGTTATGCTATTGGAATTTTAGCATGAAGATTCCTAATTTCTGAATATGTAACACTGTTTGAAAAAGTTTTTGGAAACCCATATTTTCACATGTAATTTTTTGATAAGAATGTTTTAAAACAAGTAATGGAATAAGTGAGTTTGGATATGTCGATAAGCGTGCACACCTTAGTCGGGCTCAACTATCGATCGGCATCTAGACTAGGTAAGAGGTGTCATATTAATTCCAATCAGAGCTTTGATTTGATGTTCCTAGTTAACATAGGAGTGCTTTAGTGTTTAGAGTATACATCACATAACTTTTGATTTCAAGGCTTATTAAATTTTTTTTACCAATAGATACGATAAGTGCTTCAGCACAAGGTAGTGAGGAGGAAGTTGAGAGTCACACTCTAACTACCATAGCACCTGAGGCTACAAGTGCTGGGTTTACATTTGTTAATGCAATAGCACATGCACTATCCATAGGACAAGCTCCACTAGTGTTCCTATAAGAGATGCTCTAGCTGTTAAGTCAAGCTACAGCTGCTGCTCCACCACTAGCACACCAGCCAGAGGTCTCATTAGCCCTCTAGAAGTCATATCTAAAAAGGTTTAAGAAAATAAGGGCTAAGCATTTTAAGGGAGAAGGCAAGATGGAGCTTAGAAAAGTAGAATACTAGTTGAACCATAAAGAGAAGATTATGAAGCAAATGCAATACACACTAGAAAAGAAAGTGATATGTGCCACTGCACTTCTACAAGAAAAAGCATCTAAGTGGTGGGAGGATCTTATTGAGTACAAGTAAGAGGATTTGGTAACTTAAGAGTTCTTCTTAGCTATGTTCCAAAAGAAGTGCATCATTAAAGACTATCTTGATGATAGGAGGCAATAATTCATGGATCTCCAGCAAGATCAGATGATCATAAGGGAGTATGAGAAGTAGTTTACCATGCTTAGCTAATATGCTAAGGACACCATTACCACAGAGGTAGACAAGTGCAAGAGTTTTAAGAAGGGTCTGCATGTTGACATCAAATCTCAAGTGGTGCCAATGAAAATTAGAGACTTCTCTTAGTTGTATCAGTATGTATATATAAAAACAAGAAGGAGTTCTATTGGAGGAATAGATCAGTTGGTCAAGGAGCATCTAATGCTACTCCACAGTTGAGGAAGAAGTATAAGGGTTTTCAGTTTGGGTATGTACAAAAGCCTTAGAACTAATGGCAAACTTAGAAGATGGCCTAGAGATGTAAGGGTAAGGCTAGATAGTAGCAGTCTCAGGCTACCAGTACATTAGGATTAATAGTTTTGGCTAGTCAAGTTCCTCAATGTCAAACTTATTTCAAGAGGCACAGGGGAGAATGTTGGAATAACAAGCCAGGGTGTGTTTTGGTTATAGGTAATTAGGTAATTTTCTCAAGGATTGTCCTAAGGGAAAGAGTGTGGAATAGAGATTAGCACTTACAAATACTAGAGGCTAGAAGGGAAGTCAAGGAGAGAGAGTTGAAGAGAAATAGATTAGAGTCTAGACATAAGTATTGAGCTTCCGCCCGACAATATGCCATTAGTGCTCGGGAGGATGTTAATGAGCAAGACATCATAGCAAGTACTTTTCTCTTCTTTGGCTCTTCTATTTTAGCATTAATTGTCTAGGGTCTACACATTTGTATGTTTACACATCATGAGCTCGAGACCGAGGGTTAGTTTTAGAATCACTTGACTAAGAGATCATGGTTAGTAACCCTATAGGCTAGCATGTGGTAATTGACCGAGTATATATGAATTGCCCTTTATAGATACAAGACCATAACTTTGTTGCTGACTTAATAGAACTACTATTTGATGATTTCAACTTGATATTAGGCGTTGACTGGTTGTCCAAATATCAAGCAATTTTAGATTACGTTACAAGTATAAGAGATTGACTCTTTAGGTTGATGATGAGTCTAAAATCACAGTTGTTAGAGAGAGAATCAACTTCTTATCCATTTTAATATCTATAGTTATAGCTAGGCAGATGATAAAGAAAGGTTGTCAAGCATATCTTGGCCATGTATATGGCATCAAAATAAAAGAGCCAGATACTAGTAGCATACTAGTGGTGGCTGAGTTTGTTGATGTCTTTGCAGAAGAAATATCAGGTTTGCCTCTAGAATAGGAACTTGAGTTCAGTATTAAGGTTTTACCTAATACTACTCTAGTATCCATAGTTCCATATTAGATGGAACCAATAGAGTTAAAAAATTAAAGCTTTAGTTACAAGAATTGCTAAACAAGGGTTTCATCAGACTGGCTATTTCACCATAGGGAGCACTAGTTTTGTTTGTTGAGAAGAATGATGGTCCACTTTGGTTATGTGTGGATTATTAATAGTTTAATAAAGTGACTATCGAAAACAAGTATCCACTACCACAGATCAATGATCTGTTTGATCAGCTTAAAGGAGCCAGAGTGTTCTGTAAGATAGATTTGAGATCCGAGTACTATTACTTGAGAGTAAAGGAGTTGGATATGGTGAAGATTGCTTTTAGGCCTATGTATGGCCATTATGAGTTCTTGGTAATGCCAGTTTAGCTTACCAATGCTCCCATAATGTTTATAGACCTGATGAATAGAGTATTCAGACCTTACCTTGATCAATTTATGGTAGTTTTCATAGATGACATTCTAGTTTACTTGAAGAACAAGGAAGAGTATGAGAAACATTTAAGAATAGTTCTTCATATTTTAAGAGAAGAAGAACTCTATGCCAAGCTCAGTAAATGTGAGTTTGGTTAAGTGCAATAACTTCCTTAGGACACATAACATCAATTGATGGTATTTGAGTTGATCCTAGCAAGATTGAAGTAGTGATGGAGTGGAAGCCACTTGGGAATACCACTAATATTTGGAGTTTCCTAGGGTTGGTAAGGTATTACAGATGGATTGTCAAGGGGTTTTCATTGTTAGTAGCCCTTATAACACAATTATTGAGGAAGGATGTTTAGTTTGTTTAGGATGACAAGTGTCAAAAAAGCTATGATAAGCTTAAAGCTATGTTGATAGAGGCTCTGATTCTTGTACAGCTAGTTTCAAGGAAAGATTTCACAATATTCAATGATGTGTCTCATAATGGGTAAAGGTGTATTTTAATGCAAGATGGCAAGGTTGTTGCCTATGCTTCAAGACAATTGAAGCCACATGAGAAGAATTACCCTACTCATGATTTAGAGCTTGTAGCCGTTGTGTTTACTCTAAAAATCTAGAGATATTATCTATATGGCGAGAAGTGCTATGTCTACATGGACCGTAAAAGTTTTAAGTATCTTCCTACATAGAAGGAGCTAAACTTGAGATAGGCGATGGATAGAATTGATCAAGGATTATCATTGCCTAATTAATTACCCTCCAAGGAAGGCTAATATAGTGGTTGATGCATTTAGCAGGAAATTTATGGTAGCCATGAGAGCTAAGAATGTTCGCCTATAACTTAAGGGTGATGGTGCTCTTTTGGCTGAGATGTAAGTCAAGCCTAATCTATTACAACTAGTGAAGGATTGTGAACATGATGACCACAGATTGATGAGTGTTATAAATGTTATAAAAAGGGGAAGTCGATAAAGTATAAGGTTAAAGAAGATGGGTTTTTGTACTATTATGACATTATTTATTTACTAGATATGGAAGAATTGAAGAAGTAGATTCTGCAAGAAGCTCACATTGCTCCATATGCGATGCATCCTGGTAGCACTAAAATGTATTAGGATTTGAAGCTTTCTTATTGGTGGCTATGCATGAAAATGGATGTGTTAGAATATATGACCAAGTGCCTTACTTGTTAGTAGGTAAAGATAGAGCATCAGGTTCTTTCTGGGTTACTTCATCCTATAGCAATAATATAATAGAAGTGGAACAAAGTCATGATAGATTTTGTGGTAGGGCTACCTATGTCGAGGAGCATATGTGATTTAGTTTGGGTGGTTAAGGATCAATTGACCAAGGCTACTCATTTTATACCAGTAAGAATGGATTACTCCTTAGAGAAGCTGGCAGAGCTCTATGTGGATGAGATCATCAGATTGCATGTAGTGCCAACTTCAATTATATCACATTGGATCTAAGTTTCACATCGAGGTTTTAGAAGAAACTTTATAATGTCTTGGGTACTCAGTTGGGCTTCAGTATAGAAGTCCATCTATAGACTGATGGACAATCTGAGAGAGTCATCCAAATTCTCGAAGATATGTTGAGGGGTTATACATTGGAATTCAACGCAAGCTGGGACCAATATTTCTCTTTAGCTGAGTTCTCTTATAATAATAGTTATTAAATGATTTTAGGCATGGCTCTTTATAAGGCTTTGTATGGAAGAAAGTGTAGTACACCTTTGTGTTGTAATGAACTTAGCAAAACTGAGCTTATGGGGCCAAACTTAATACAAGATGCAAAAGAAAAGGTGAATATCATCAGAGAGAGATTAAAGGTAGCTTTTAATAGATAGAAGTCATATATGGATCTAAAGAGAAAAGAGGTGGAATATGTAGTGGGAGACAAGGTTTTTCTCAAGGTCTCACCTTGGAAAAAGTTTCTACTATTTGGGAATAAAGGGAAGTTAAGCTTTAGGTTTATTAGGCCATACAAGATCACACAACATGTGGGACTAGTAGCCTATAGACTAGTTTTACCCCTAGAACTTCAACATATCTGTAACGTCCCAACCCATCTGGCTAGTATTGTCCACTTTAGCCTGGGTTTCCCGATCACCACACGGCTTTGTTTATTGGGCCCAACTTCCTTGGCATCTAAATGCATGCTAAATAAGGGTATCAAAGCCCCACTTATAAGGCCTTTACCATATTTCCTCCTTTTCAATGTGGGATAGGTTGCTTATCCATCCAAAGTATGGTCACCCCACCTTAAGACATAACATTCTCACTGCCACACTGTATGGGATATGTTTCCTATCCATCCTAAGCATGGACCACCCCATCTTAAGATATGAATGTCCCTGCTCATCATACTCATACTGGGAAGGGTTAGGCTCTGATACTAATTGTAATGCCCTGGCCCTTTTAGCTAGTATTGTTTGCTTTAGCTCGGGTTGCTCGGTTACCTTATAGCTTTATCCCTTAGGCCTAACTTCCTTAGCACCCAAATGAAAGCTAGCTAAGGCTACTAAGGCCCTACTTATAGGGCCTTTACCATATTCCCTCCTTTTTGATGTGGGATAGGTTACCTATCTATCCAAAGCATGGTTACCCCACCTTAAGACATAGCATTCTCACTACCACACTATTTGGGATAGGTTGCCTATCCATCCTAAGTGTAGAAGGCCTTATTTGCTTTGGTTCTTCACAATTGCTCCTTAAACCTACATTATGGAATTCTAACTTTGAAAATTCATATAAAATCATAGGAAACTCCAAATAGAAATTTATAAACAAGGAAATTGTTAGAATTTTAAGGACTATATAAACCTAAAATAAAAACTAGGAAATAAGCAGTTACACTTAAAAATGGCACTATTCACCTTATATACAAATCTTCCAAAAGTGAGCTTTTTAGATGATTTTAAGGGTACAAATGAAATCTAGAAGTCATGAAGGTTCATTTCCATAAAAGACTTGTAAGATTTTGTGTGGTTTTGAAGCAAAAATGAAGGGAAGGCACACTTGAGAAATGGCATCACTTATAGGTCTTTCTAAATGTTGAAGATAGCTTCCTCACACATGTAAAATGTGTGTATTTGTGGGGAGCCATTATATATTACTGGTGGGTGTGTTAGATCATAACACATGGTTATCTAATAACCCATAAAAATAATATTTCAACTTAAAACTTGGGAAAATTTAAAAATTATTTTAGACTTCAAAAAATAATCTCTTTTGTTTTAAAAATCCTTTATTAGGCCCATTTACAGCCTCGCAAAATTTCAAGTCCAAACTCCAATGGCAACTAGGTGTACTATTCACTTGCTATAATAAGAAATTTTAAAAAAATATCAAATGACCTCAAAAAAATTAAAATTCCTTCACCAATGAACTTATTGGAATTTTTGACCTTCAGGGTATGCCATTTTCAAGTTTGTCCGGGCACATCCTGGGTCATTCTTGGCATAACCCCATTTCAAGTTACTATTCACTAATTTTCTACTTGAAATGAATTATTGGTTCTGCTAAATTTTTAAATTAAACCATTTTCCTTGTTTTTTAGCTTGTCAAAGTTTTATGACTAGTACTCACCTTAATTGGCCTTACAAAGTTATTTCGGCTACACAGGAACACTATTCAAGCCTCTATGGTACTATTCATGAAACCTCAATCTACAGGCATTACAATTCTTCCCTTCTTAAGTAATTTTTTCCTCGAAATTACCTAATGAAAACAAGTATGGGTATTGAGCCTTCATCTGCTCCTTACTTTCCCATGTGGCCTTTTCAGTGTTGTGATGCCTTTATAGCACCTTTATTAAAGGAATGGACTTGTTCCTCAACTGCTTT
The DNA here is from genome assembly GCA_948208565.1 of Hura crepitans. Lineage (NCBI taxonomy): Eukaryota > Viridiplantae > Streptophyta > Magnoliopsida > Malpighiales > Euphorbiaceae > Hura > Hura crepitans. Next base: position 11,625 of record CANXYI010490941.1, read on the forward strand.
AGTTCTTTAGCTAGAATCTATGTAGGTTCTTCTTCTTACATCATGTTTGGTTGCACTTAAATCTCTTATGTTGATATCATATGGGATGTGTTAGATTTGTACTGCCTTAGCATCGACACATGAAACACATCATGTATCTGCTGCAATTGACGTTGTAAAGCTAGCCTATAAGCCAATGGCCTTACACATTCTGTAATCTCATAGGGACCAATGAATCTAGGACTAAGCTTTCCATTCTTACTAAACCTGAGTATCTTTTTCCATAGTGATACCTTAAA
>CANXYI010490967.1:0-10645 GCA_948208565.1 Hura crepitans
TTTATATATATATATATATATATATATATATATATATATATATATATATATATATATATGAGAAAAAGAGGACTTAAGGAATCTAATAATGCTAGAAGGATGCATGTTCTTGAATAGAGCAAAAAAATATAAAAAGTATGGTTATATGTAAAAGAAAGATACATAAATATGATTAGAAGTGATATGAAAAGTATAATCATATGAATAAGGAATCTCAAAATAAATATATAACACATAAATTTAATTATACAAAATTCTAAACGAGAACTACAACAGATTAAAAACAACATATGTTAATCATCATATGGTATATAATTTAAAACATAAAATAAGAGATTAGAAAGAGCAAGACTACTATGTCAATTGTAATTAAAGGTGTATAAGAAGGTTAAAAGATAAGTGTACAAAGAAAAAAAGTACAAGATAGAATAGCAAAAAGAAAAATAATAATTAAATTATGTTTGTATTAATGATCATATTGAATTACAAGAATGATAATGGCCATTTGAATAACACATATGCGTATAAGAATGTAGGTGTAAGGAAGATAGATAGACAACTAAAGAATTATAAAAGAATTATAGATACAGTAATTAATAGTAGCGTCAAATACAAATTTCATAGTATTTGAATATGCCACTAAGAAACTTTGCTCAGCACATTGACTTCTTTGCTAATGCGTAGATTATAGATCGAGTCGAGCGAAGTAGTGGATCAAGTCCTAGCAACAGTAAGAGTACATAGATAAGACGTACATGTAAGAATAGTTTACCACGAGCATCTTAATTTGCTGAAGTGTTCCTGCATGTTCCATATATAGCTGTAGCAGAGGATACAAGTATGAAAATGAATAGTAACTCCAGATTATTTGTTTACAAGTTGATATTTCTAAATGACAATGGCATTAAATGATAATGAAAATACATATATACTATTTATACATTTGTTTATATGCTGAATGATTTGAATATAATGTGTATTTTGGATATATGCTGAAGGTGATCAAATAATATTTAAGTTGAAATAAAATAATTACACAGAGCAAATCGAATAAAAAGTAAAAATGAAATAACTAGATACATGAATAGTGATCTAACTGACAAAGTGACATCCTATATCTGAACCAGTTTATCAATTGGGTATAAAGGTATTACATCTTAGTGGGATCAGAGTGGGTTTAGGCATTTCTGGGTATAAAATAATTGCATGTATGTGTAATATATGTGTGTAAATGCATTACACCATTGCTGAACTGCTAGGACAGCTACAAACATTCACTCGCCCACCTATACAAAACATGTATAAGAAACACATGTATGAGTTAAATGGAATAATATCTAAAAACTCTAAAGTAAATATAAAAGGTGATCGAGTTAGACAGTTATTAATAGGAATATGCAGTAATAAAGACATTAATGTAGGGGCAAAACATAAAAGGTTACCAAGTTAAATGATTATCGATAAAGGGATATATTAATAGAGATATTAATATAAGAAAAATGTAAAAGAAATTACAGAAAACTGATGATAGATTAAAACAAAGTTATAGGTTACATGGATAAGGACAAAAGTGAACAACGGATGTTAATATAGATGGAACTAGTTTTATATGGAATAAAAGAACCAGCATTAAATAAGATGATTGAAAGTAGAATAGTAATAGGATATAATAAGTTAAGAGCTTGAGATAAAAAGTATTATAGATGTAACCCCTATGAGAGGTCTAAGAAGGGAAGCTTGTAGGGGAAATTTCGAGGATGAAATTTCCTAAGTAAGGAAGAGTTGTCACGCCCCGACTTTCGATCTGATTTTTCATAGGGATAGAGTGGGAATTAGAAGAAAAAGTAGGGAATAAAATTGATGTATGGATCGAGTAGAGTCGGTTGGCATGAACAATTGAGCGAAAAATGACAAAATGGCGTAATCATAATTATGTTAAAGAGACTAAGGAAAAATGGGAATTTCACTTTTGATGGACAAAAAGATGAGAGACGCATAGAAGTGATGAGGAATAGACATGCAGTATAGTAATGATGAGAAAATGTGAAAAGAACGAAGTTTGAGAAATGGTACTAGTGAATAGTGATACCGGGCCGTGAATAGTGCTTTTCGAGCCCAAATGAAACTGACCTTATCAGGTGGTAGAATAAATTATAAGATAAATTATGATACAAATTTGAGAGTCAAATAAGGTCATATAGGAGGTTAAAAATTGATAATGAAATCTAGAATATGACCATAATTTAATAGTAACTCATTCAGAGCTGAATAAAAAATTTATAAAATGTACTCAAAATTTGAGACTTGCACATCTTGATACTAAAATAATTAAAGGAACATAAAAAACATGATGCCATAATTTATTTACAAGTAGAACCATTAAAATAAATTAATCAAATTAATTAAAGCAAATGACAAATTAATTAGATAGGCATGACATGGTATTTTTGTAGGGGGCATTTGTGAACCTTGGATGTAATAGTACATGAGAGATCCTAGCCATCCAAAATTTAAAAGAATTAATATTATTATAAAATGAAATTAATTTAAGATACATATAGCATAAAATTAACCATTGATTTAATTAATAGAAATTGACCATGGCCATTGGGTAGTAAATATAAATAGGAAAATGAAGAAAGAAAATAAGAGAAAAACCATCATTTTCCATCTAGCTCTATGGCCGAAATTCACCCAACTTCTCTTCTCCTATTTTCCTTTTTCAATTTGTTACACAAACCCATAAAATTTTACCCCTAAATGATAGTTTATGCAAAAATTCATCAGAGCCATAAATCTATTTAAGGAAAGCATGAAGGGAATTAAAGAAAAGAGAGAAAAAGAGTTGAAGAAGAGAAAGGCTACAAATGAAATCAGTAAATTTCTTTTGAAATAAATTATACTAATAGCTTATATAGAATCTTAATTACATAGTTAGCTAATTAATTATAGAATTTATATGATAATTGGCTTCAATTTATTTTTAAAGAGTAAACGGTGGAAGAAAGAAGAATGAATAAGGAAGAAGGGATTTAAAGGCATAGAAGTAAAGTTCAACAAGGTTTTTACAAGGCAAAAAGAATGGAGAATGAAATAGGCATGTGTATTCATTAATTATGAATTTTTGAAAATTCCTTTGTGTTATGGAATTAATTTAATTGTTGTAAATTAATTGTTTTAGTTGAAGTTAATGTATGAAGTTGTAACTAGAGCTTAAGAAATTAAATGAGGATATTTAAAATCATAGAATTTTACTTGATATGTGAATTACAGATGATGTGTATAATATGTAAAATTGTTAGATTTTCATTATATGAGTTAATTAAAGGTATTAATATTTTGAAGTGTAATTAGATTTAGTTTAATTAGTATAAATAAACTAAAACCATTAAAGTGGATATTGAATTTTAAAATCTAGACGGTTGAAATTGCTATGCAAAGGAAATTGGTGATTAAATAAAATAAATTAGGTTAATGAGATATTAGTGAGTAGTAGTACTTGGAAAATATCTAAGTGGAAGAATTGACATAATTATGTTCAAATATTAATTTATGCTAAAATTAAAATATTATAGATACTAAGGATATTTTATGAAATGAGTTAGTATAATGAGGCAATTAAGCTTAAATAGATAATAAATGAGTCAACTGGATAAAAGATATGTATGTGCATTTTTAGTTAAGCACTTTATTCTTTTATATATAATGTATAGTTGTAGAATTTGTATAGTTTTGGGAAATTAGTGGAATTAGTAAATAGTCCCTTTAATCAAACTTATGGAAAGAATGCCAGAAAGAGAGCAAAAAGATGAAAATTTAATTAAAGTGTAAACTTACTAAGGGTCAAATTACATATGACAAAGATTAATGAATAATTCCATGCTTAAAATAATATTAAGTAAATGTAGAATATGACAAAATGGTAAATGTATAAACTATTGTAAAATAGACATAATAAATAAATGTTTGGAAAATTTATAAACTAAAAAAAGAAAGTAAAATAAGAAAAATAAAGGCATATGTGAAATAATTATGAAACTAATTAACATGTGATGAATGTTTTCAAGAAAGTAGATAGAGGAATATATGTATATGTGAGTATGTGTGTAAGACATAGTCTAAAGATAGTAGATATAGGCATATATGTATATGTGAGTATGTGTTAAGTGTGTAATTATATTTAAATAGAAGAAATTAATTATTGAAAATAAAAGAACATGTGAAATATATGTATAAGTGTAAATGAATAAGGATTTTACCTAATAATAATAATATGATCAAGAAAAGCAAATAAATTGAATTAAATAAATTATATTTAGACAATCTAAATTAAGATAGAGAATATGGAAATTAGTAGCTAAGAATTAAAGTAAGACTAATTACATAAGGGGAGAAATTTTATGGATTAACTATATAAAATTAAAAATGTACATGTATATATATAATTATTACAAATTATAATTCTTAAATAGTAAGAATAATAAAGACATATGAAAATAGTAATTGAATTCTAAATAAAACAAGATTTTATAAAATAAACATTTGAATATTATTGATAGGGGAAATTTGTAAGAATAAATAATTAATGATATAAAGAAATAGGGACATTAGAAGGGTAATAAAACTTATATATGAAGTAATATGTGTTATACAAAATAATATGTAATTGAATAAAAGATAAGTTTATAGGATTTAAATAGGAATTTAAAAGAATCAATTAAAAGTTCTAATAAATAAGTAAATGAGCAAGGAAATTCTAAGTCATAAAATGTAAGTAATAAGACTTAAGAATGACGCATGTGTTATGAATAATGTTAATATGATGAAAACTTGAATATGAATATGAACATGCTCATGGTGATCATAAGTGAACATATTATGATTATAAACAGTGAAAGTTTTAATAATATAATTATGTAATTGAAATGTGATGTTATCTTGTTATCCAATATCGGGACATTGTCTGTCAGATATGGGATAAGATATGTAAATAACGAGATTAGAGTTAAACAATATATTATTATTGATATCATAAAAAATGTTTTAAAGTGAATTGCATATAATGGATTTTATCATTGATACATAATTATGACATATCATAAATGCTATGTATAAATGGGTTGCCATTCTAAATGTAGGATGCATGTGTTATTGGTAACATATTAGGATTGAACTCGAATTATTATATTGTGACACCCTTTGCCCGATCCACCATCAGAATAAAATAAGAGATATCATGTTGCTATTTTATCTCCTTAAAACCCCTCTTAAAACATGCAAATTAGACTTGTTGTTTGTTTTATTAAATATATTACGGGTTATGTTTTAACAAAATTCTAGTAGCATAACAGTTATTCGGGGGAAAAGCCAAAAATTTTAAACCTGCGTAAAAACACTTCTACGACAGTCCTTATCATCACCACACCACATCAGATTGTTCTGATCCTCTAGAATAAACACATCAATAGCATAACACACACCTTTTTCTCAATCACCACTTTCCACATCTCAAGCATATGTAAAGCACACATGTATTTACATCACATAACTTGTTTACAATCTTTACAAACCATAGTAGGTTACTTGTATATAACTAAGCCCATGCCCTTTCTATACATGAGTGCCACTACTACAAAACTATACATATAAAGTACAAAAATATACCCCTTTAAAGGCTAGACCATTGCCTATTGTTAAAGGTTGAGCTTGATCTTACTATCTACTACCTGTGTATCAAAAACACTGACATGCTAAACATATGCTAAATGGTGAATTTAATGAAACATGTATTGCATTACATGCAAATGAGTCTATATTAGTATGCAAGACATTTCAATTATACATACATATCATCTCATCATTTACTTACCTTACTCATGTAATAGAGTATTTAAATTATTTTGTTAACAACTACAATTAATTGACTTAAATTGTTTATTTCACTATATAGTTGCCATTTAAATTATAATGTTACATTTCTATCATTAATTACCTTTCAAGGCCTATACTCGAGAGACTACTCTTTAAACACTAGATGTCAGGATCTAAACTTGTGTAAGGGCCCATATTATAGACCTTGACGGCTACACCTATCATGATCGTTAATAATGTACCATTATAAGCTGTGCAGTGGTCCGCATTTTAGACATCGACAGCTAAACTTGTCATAACATAATCAGGCCCTCAATAACCTTACAATAGTAGGGACAACCCTCAAGAACTTCCTGCTAATAGGGATAGCCCTCATGGACTTCCTAGTAGTAAAAGATGTGCAGAGTTCCCATCTAGAACCTTGATGGCTGCACCACACCATAGAATAAGCAGTGATCCTCATAGACTAATGCCAAAAGGGACACTAAAGTGTCTTAGCAGCTACTAACTCTCTAGTTGACCGGTCAACCTATCCAGTAGGTGGCTTAGCTAATATATGCCTTAAATTTATTTTTCATTTATTATTTACTTATGTTTAGTCACTTTCCCATTTTAAGTCTACACATTATCATTTCATTTGTTTTACAAAGCTCAATTAATTGTTACATTTTCTCATTCTCGCATACCTAATTATTTATCTCCATTTCATTTACCATTTTATGTTTCATACTACATAAGGCACACCTATGTTTATATTTACTCATAAGCTCAACATTACTTATTTTCCTTGAGTACTACACTCATCAGCCATACATATTTATGGCCAACACAATATAATTACGTAACATAGTAATTTCTCCACTTAATTAAAACTTGGTGCCTTAGTACATGTCATCAAGTTATGAAAATATGACACCACCCTCGTAACACATCATTCGACCATTAATTATATTCCCATATTTTTGCCATTTCCTTTAAGTTTCCTAATTAAGCTAAGCTTATCACATCTTGCTAAGGTTAGATGCATCTACATTACACCTAAACACATCTACATCCATTCGTACCTATAAAGTGAATCATTCAACCATAACATTAAAACACACATATGCCTTATTTATCATCCATTTCTTAATTCAATTACATTCACCACACATAATTTAGGCCTTTTACACCTTAACCCCTTTTTACCTCACTTGTGAACACACACACACTCTTCTCATACCCCATATAGATACCTATTTTCTCTTGCTTAAATAAATGGTATCAATAAGAAAGTTTAACTCCTAAATAATTAATGTAATATATTTCATAATTTCGTATTGCTTGCTCATATTCGAAAAAAAAAAAGAATTATTATTATAATGTTATTAACTTTTGTTTATATGTGATTAAAACTAATTAATCTAAAAATTCATTTCAAGTGTAATCATAAGAAAGTAATATTTAAATTAGGTAATGAGTGATATGCCATTTCTTGATCAATTAAGTTATTGATCAAACAAAATAAAAAAAAGAAGACTAAAAGCAATTTATCTATAATGCACTATTAATATTAACAAACAAGTATGATTACGGAACATTATTAATTACAAAAATTAACAAAAAGATATGAATAAAATACAAAAAATTATACAAAAATAAGAAAATAAAAAAAGATGAAAATGAATAGAATAAATATGAAAAAATAAAAAATACAATACAAAAATAGCAAAAGAGAATTTGTTAGGCCTAAGTTGTCCAGGCCCAATAATCAGCCCATAACCCAAGCCCTATAGTCCAACTCAGCCTATCCCACAAACAACTGCCTTCACAAAAGTAAAATAAATATCTCACCTGCGACAAATAGAGAGGGTGAGAGGGGCTACTACAACAGTAAGAAAAATACTATAGAGGATGGCCATATAACCAGTAGTTGAGACACAGAAAATGAGGGAAGAACGAAAGAAAACCAAAAAAAAAAGGGAAAGAAAGTAAACGGTATCAATAAGAAAGTTTAACTCCTAAAATATTAATGTGATATATTCCATAATTTTCTATTGATTATTCATATTAAAAAAAAAGAATTATCATGTTATTATCTTTTGTTTATATGTGATTAAAACTAATTAATCTAAAAATTCATTTCAAGTGTAATCATAAAAAGGTAATATTTAGATTAGGTAATATGTGATATGCCATTTCTTGTTCAATTAAGTTATCGATCAAACAAAATAAAAAAAAAAGACTAAAATCAATTTATTTATAATACACTATTAATATTAACAAATAAGTATGATTACAGAACATTATTAAATTACAAAAATTAACAAAAGATATGAATAAAATACAAAAAATTATAGAAAAAAAAGAAAATAAGAAAAAAGATGAAACTAAATAAAATAAATACGAAAAAATAAAAAATACAATACAAAAATAGCAAAAGAGAATTTGTTGGGCCTAAGTTGTCTAGGCCCAACAATCAGCCCATAACCCAAGCCCTATAGTCTAGCTTAGCCCATCCTACAGATAGCTGCCTTCCCCAAAGCAAAATAAATATCTCACCTGTAGCAAATTGAGAGTGAGAAGGGCTACTGCAATAGTAAGAAAAACACTGTAGATGAATGGCTATATAAGCAGTAGTTGATACACAAAAAAGGAGGGAGGAACAAAAGAAAAACAAAAAAAACGGAAATAAAGTAAAGAATGGCAACGAAAAAAACAGCAAAAAAAAAAAAGAGAAAAGAAAGCATACAAATATTCTGAAGAAGAAAGCAAAAGGGACATAAAAGAGAGCGACACTATCAGCAACAAAATCAAAGTAGTAAAACAAGGTAACTTAGTTACTCATTCTGATTCACTCTTTGATATTTTAAAGTTAGTTTTGATTTTCATATATCAAAGGTAGTCAGCTTTCAATTTATTTAGTTTTCTTTATATGGCTGCTGCCTAGAATCCTATTTCTATATGCATTTTGATTTTTATAAATGAACAGAGATGGTTAGTAATGATCTTATGGTTTCAAGGCTGTGTTTTGTGTTGAAAATAATGTGATAGATGTTTGAAATTATAAGATGATATTTAGTCCTCAGATTTGGTATTCACACACATTACTGTATAAGTTCAACATAAATATTCATCCTATTCTTAAAATGGGCAATTATTCACTGCATTAATTAGATCACTTAATGAAATATTTGTTTTGGGCAACAAACCACACCACTCCTAGTATCCGATATAGAATACCAAAAATTGTATGATAATTATAAGATAATTTTATTACCAACTAACATTGCTGGAAATACAAAGCTTATGAGCTACCAACAAACCAAATATTCAAATAAAATGCAGTAAATGCTACCAAGCACTCTAAGAAAGGATAAAGTACCTAGGCCAAACTCCAACAACACATTCATTCAGCCCCAATCATCCTAGGATAACATTTCAATATTTTTTAAAAAAAAGAGAAGATATATGTACATTTGTAGGATAATAAGAAAAATCAGTAAGTAAATATATGTAAAGACAAACTTAATGATTCTTAAGAATACAGTTTCAAATAAAAAAGGATTTTCAAATTTAAGGGGGTGGCTTAGCAGTTTTCAACTATACCAGCGAGAATAAATGTAAATAATGATGCAAATGAAAAGGTTATACCCGAATTTTAGTATATAAAGGCCAGGGTTAATAAGTAAATGCTAAGTATGGGCTTGGAAGTTATGCTAAGACCAAAAAAACATAAAACTCATGCAAATAAGCCTATATGTTGTCTACCAGCATCCATATCCTAAGCATACAGTAAAAAAGGTAAATAGGAAAGGAAGGAACTTATCATATGTTGAGTGGAAAGAATTAAGAAGTTTGAAAAAGCATAATTCCTCTCACTAAATAAGAAATGGAAGAGTCAAGCCTGCATATAAAGATGTGGATTATATGAAAGTTATTAAAAATAATAGATTGAAATTTAACAAATGAAAATAGAAATAGAATAATATGAGTCCAACGGAATTTAAAATACAATAGAAGATGATACCCCCAACTAAAATATGCAAAAAAATATTCGATGAACCATAGAAATAAGTTGCAATAAATCATCAAGATATATTAAGGAAACATAAAGGAAAGAATCATCTTTAGATAACCATTAAAATAGGTTGATATTGGTTAAATTAGGCCATTGAAAGTTAGCAAAGATATAATAGTAGTAATTTCAAGAACAGAAGATTAATTAATGATAAGAATAAAGATTAAATAGTATTATAAAGTAATATTAACCTCTGTTTCTAAAGTCTATGATGTTAGAAAGGAACCAATAATCAAGCATTGTTTAGGTAAAAGGATAGTAAAAGAAAGATAATTTCACACATAAATGAATTCCCTCAAGAATAATGTTAAAAAAGAAGACTGGGCAATGACTTAGAAAGTTCTGGCAATTAGAAACAAAGAAGAGATTCGGTTTTTTTTTTTCTTAAAAAAAGAACTTTATAAAATGGGTCTTCAAGCAAATCATTCACTGTTAAATATTATAGTAATAAAATTTAATTACAATTGATACAAAAGAAAGTATTATAGTTGCACATTTAAAAGATAAATCACAACAGAATATTCTCATATGAGCATGCGAAGAATAAAAAATCACAACTTAAGCACATGCATAAGAGTCTTAATAGTCTATGAACACTTGTAACTCAAGAACACATCTAAATAGAAATAAATATTGAAAAAAAAAAAACTTACCTTAGGAAAAGCAATTACCAAAATGTTGTAAAGCATCGGGAGCTACACCCCCAAAAAAACC
>CANXYI010491060.1:0-10320 GCA_948208565.1 Hura crepitans
TTGGAGGTTTCTTATAAATTTGATTAAATGACCAAATAATGAATTTGTAAGACTTTATGATTTCATGCAATTTATATCATGAGTGATATTAAATTATAATATAAATTGAGTAGTGATCAAAATTGTCGATTGAAGAATGTAATAAGAATGTTTTATATGTGTGGATAAATTATTTCCTTATGTGTTTTATAAAAAAACCTTATTATAAATAAAAATGAAATCATGGGATCTTATAAAAGCTATGTATGCTCTAAGTATGACAAAGTATATGATGAAATTGTATGATACATATGATTACAATGAAAAGTATTTTTCCATATTGCCTTTAAAGCCTAAAATAAATATTTGAATCTTTTATAAGGCTAAATGGATTAATATTAAGATTTGGAGGAATCTAGAATAATCTTTTGAATAAAATGATAAGTTGGAAAACTAGAGTAATCACTAAAGCACTAATTAGAAATGCAACAAGATAAGAATTTGATCTATTATGCTTATAGATTGTTATGCATGAAGTATACTTAATTATGTAAGGTTGTAAATGTATAAAGTGACTAAAGGCTTGAATGAGTTATAACAAGATGTTTATATATGAAGGCCTAAATCATAAAAGCATAGTAAATGAGTGTTCCATGATTGTGACCATGATATAATATGTTATAACGCTTATCTACATTAATTTATACTAATAATGTTGTATATTATGTAATGGTATGAAATGAAAATATGGTAATATGGCAATTTGCCTATGTTAATCATAATGTATGTATTGTGAACATGCATGTATGGTAATAAATGTGCATATGTGCATAAGTATGCTTTTATTATGATGAAAGTTGAAATGGGAACCTAATTGAGTAGATATATGAACTATTGTTGTGAGAAAGTGATATGATATTAATTGAGAAGGAAAGTATGGATTATAATTTGGCTATAGTATAAAAAGATTGACGATGCTTGTTATGTTTCAATATGAAATTGATATGAATATAAAGAAGGAAAGGGCATTTGGTTAATCGAGTAAGTCTTTTATTTGACAAATAAATAGAAAAGCTATTTAAAGCTATTTTAAAAAGGGTGAAATGAAAGATGATATGATGATATGTATGGCATATGGTAGTTGTGAAATGCCATATTGCACAATTAGTTTATGATATGGCTGAATGGCCTAATATTGGAACTGATGGGTGCTTTAGGCATTTATTAAATGCTTATGATTTAATAATGTAGATATAAGGCAAGAATGGTCTAAAATTACTAAAAGAGTGAATGTAATAAAAAATTATTATGTACAATAGATTGATATGTTGATGTTTTAATCAACACACTTATGTTGTAAGAGTTGTAATATAATGGGACTAATAAATGGTAAAGAACATTTATTTTCCCTAAAGTCATGCATTGATTAAATTAAAGCTAAAATATACTTAACTAACTTTAAAAAGTTGAAACTAAAAGTAAATTTTGTTACTGGCCCGTACAAGTAAATAGCCTAGTTAGATAGGTTGGCAGATCAACTAAGAGTGAGAGCAGCTACTAAGGTTCTCTAGTGCCTTGATGCATTTGGTATATGGGTCCACTAAATGTTTGACCCATGGGCCTATATCTTTAATCTCTAAATCCATGTGAGTGCAGCCATCGTAAAGTTCTAATAGGGCTATTACACACTTATGCTAGTGCAACAACCAATAAGGTGTATAATAGGGGCCACTGCACACCATGATCCCATTATCCATATGATATTCAAGGTCTAATTACTTACCTTTAAGTTTGATGCATTTGATCTTTGGATCTATTTACTGACCTTTGAGTTTGTTACATATAGAGCCTATATGGTTTTGAGGACCTTAGTGGTCTACAGATACTTTGTTATCCATGATGTATGTATTTCCTTATATGTGACCATAATAAATGGATTTTAAAGAAGAATTCACATGGTTTTCATATTTTATGGATTCTATATTAAGACGTGATCTTATGATGAGTTATGTCTATGTTTTATGCCATGTTATACTACTTGTGCTTTTTGTACACAAAGTAAAATATCACATAATAAGTCATATGTTAATGTTTTTTTTTTATTTTAATGGATTGAGATTTATAAATGAATGTTGCAATGTCTGAGTATACTTATTGTAATGCCCTCTACCTATTAAAAAAAAAAAAAGGCAAATCATGTTACTTCTTAGAGGTCACCCATCCTTAGATTTTCGTAGGTAGCTTTTCATTTAACTTCAATTGATATTTACTCTTATCTGTATTAAAATATTATTTCCTAGTTCTAATGGTCCATGGTATACCTTTCAGACATATGACATTCTTATTCTTAGTCTTACAATAAAATACCATACCTAGCTTCTATCGATAGTAGCAACTTCTCTTACACTATAATTGTAATATACCTTTCATCTACTTAAACATAATATTATCCATTAAGTCAAAATTACACCCATAAGTGCCTCTATCCACTAATACATAACAACATAAAAAGAACACCATCTTAACTGGATAGTCTTCAGCTACACTTTTGGTCACCTTACAATGCTAATCAGAACTGCTACCTGCGCACCAGACAATCGATACACTGAGTATACACTCAGTAGTGAATTTAACAAAACATGCATTCTAACATAAACTCAATTCCACACCCAATCAAGTCTCTAATAATAGACTAATTATTACTCAAGTCCTTACCTAAAAATTTTGCTATATAATCTTAAATAGCTCTTAAGGCAATATCTTAAGAATACTCACTACTTTACTTATACTACATCATATCGACTATTAGCTTATGTTTCAGGTATTCTTTTCGTACTTACTTATTCATCACTTTTCATTAATATACTTTTGTGTAAATATCTTTTCAAAACTCATGTTACTTTGATTAGATAGTTTATCATCATTAATTAATTAGCTTACACTGTTAAGTCCTTTATCATCCAAATATGGATTGTTATATGTGGAACTTTAATTAGGTACTCCATTAAAGGTTTGTTTATGATGGTCTCACTCTTCTATAACTTAACCCCATTTTATATTATTTTATTATCCACTCTTTTTTCCATGAGTCCTTCATTTCCTTTAGGATTTATACCTAAAATTATATGTGCTTATTAAGTTTCTTCTTATATAGCTTAGCTTTTATTCCTATTGACTTTACTTACAGGTTGTCTTAACTATTATAGCTATAATGCCAATATTTTTATTACTATTATTAAATACATGTGAGTTTTTGAATTATTCCATTCAACCCTTCACATTTAGGAATAACTCCTAACCATTGGATATTAGGAATCATTTTATGTAGTGGACCTTATTTTGGGCCTCGGTAGCTGTACCTACCTAGTTCGAGAACAAGATAGATATCAACTAGTACAGTGGCCCACATTTTGGACCTTAGTGTCTGTACACACCCTTCATTCAATAGTAGGGATTAGTTCCTAAGAACCTCCCAATACTAGAAAGACAGATAGTAGGGACTAGTCTAAGGTCTTCCTAATATATGCAAAGGGGATAGTAGTGATAAGCCCCGTGGGACCTCCCAATATACCAATACATATCATCACAAGCAACATATCTAGTGGATAGCAAGGATCAGCCCTGTGGGACCTCCCAATATCCAAAAGTGGCTAGTAGAGATTAGTCCGTAGGCCTCCTAATAAATGAAGCGTGCAGGCTTAAATAATTACTTAGTAGCTACACCTACCATACATAGGCTAAAATCTATTTATACCCAGCCTCTAGTAGCTGGAAATCCCTAGTTGGCTAATTAACCTATCCAGTGTATGCTCAACTAGTGGCCAATATTCCATATTATTTATCTTTACAACCATTACTCATTAATTTCATTATTTGAGATATTCATAACATAAACATTGTTCTCATTTTCATATCTACCAATATATGCTTTAAACTATTCATTCAGTGTCATGCTACTCTCCCCATATTGCCAACTCATGTTTCCCTTCCTTTGTTACCATTGTTCAATTCTCCTTTATTTTTGTTTCTGTATTTTATCTTAGAATATCTTTTTATTTTCTTTTATTCCATACTATCTCTTTCTTTTACTAGAAGATAACAACTCATTTTTTCCCAAGTTAGATATTTTACGATGCACTCTTAGAATCTTGCTAGTACCTTGTTATTTGTAATACTCGAGCTCAATCTAAGTGTTTTGTCATGATACTCTATGCAACCATTATATCATAGGAATATGATTAATGCCTTATCAAATATAACTTCACTTTGATGCCTAAATTCCACCAAATTATCATTTGTTTATCTTATTCAAGCTTGTCTAGTCATGACTCATGTAATACCAATGTTTGGATCCTGTCATATAATTTTATTCTTCAGCAATTTTGAAAGTGCAACACTATTTCAAGCTTTATTTTTAAATTTAATCCACTTATTATTTTTCTCCTTTGCTAATTATCTATTTAAGTTATTTCTATGTCAATAGGACACAATTATCAGCTCGTTTCATCTAATCATTTTTATGAGATAGTTACAGGTTTTTTTATGTAACTATTACTATTCCTTAGGTAATTTCTTCCACTGTTCATTTGGTCTCTTTTTTTTCATTCCTTTTTTACCTTATGCCATTATACCTTAAGGTATTCCACCGTCAAACATTAGTTCAATATTATCATGCATAATCCATATCTCCAACATAATTTCTTAAACAACACATATCAATTAAATTCTCAAATCTACACTTAACATTAAATGCTATATTTATTTTATACCATATCTTTACATTTTAATCTCATATTCCATTATCATTACATCCTGCCTTATCACATTTTAATGCATAACCATAAACATGTCCCTAAATTCCTTGTCACTTTCATATCTTACCTCACATTACCATCTTAATATCCCATGCATTCATGCCATGTACCTATGCATATGCCATGACATACATGACATACATACATCACATACTTGCACATGCTTTTCATATCTAAACAACATCCACATCATCTTATATCCTCTAATTACACATCCTAGTATGCATAGAACATCTAAATCACCATACACACATGCACAACTACAATTTCCATATACACATATATAACCCCACTCCTACATTTCTTGAAAATAGAAAGCATGTTTCGATTAAATTCACTTACAATGGCCTCTCAGTCATGTCAAAGCCATTCTAGAACCATTAATTCCATTTTCCTCCACCATTTTCAACTATTTCCCAAAATGGCATAATATGGGTTTGCCTTTGAAAATTCCTCCAAAAATTCCATAAAACTTCAAATTGAAATCTCACTTTATATACGACATCTACACTTCAAATACTCTATAAGAAAAATAATAAACCTTAGACGAAATCACTTACCGACCATAAAAAGTTACTATTCACTATATCATTGTAACTTTAATTTTGGACCACTATTTTGAGTTTTGTCATGTGGGGAATGCTCAAAGGATTATGGAGACTAAAATCCATATAATTTTCTTTAATTCTTATTGTGTATGGAGAGAGAAAATAGAGCAAAAATGTGGGGAAACCATGGAAGTGGTGTCAGCTTTTCTTGGTCTAAGGGAGGAGGTGGTTTTCTCTTAATTCCATAAATATGTACACATGTAAACTTAGATGTATTAGCAAGATGTATGGCCCTAATCATACCACTTGTCAATCGAATAGCCAATTTAATCCTATTTTCTTTTAAATTTTGAAAATTTCAAATAATTTCTTTAGACCTCCAAAAATCATTATTCTAGTTCCAAAATTTCTCGATTATATCCATTAAGGATCCCATTAAATTTTAGGTTAAAACTCCTTCAGGAGCTAAGGTTATTATTCACCCGTGTAATTAAAAAATTTTGAATAAATATCAAATGACTTTAGATTAATAAAATTCCTTTTCCATTGCACTCATTGGAATTTTTGAGCTTTAGGGTATGACAATTTTAGTCCCATCTAGGCACTTCCTATAGTTGTCCCGACAAAACCTCAACTGAAGTCACTATTCCCTAGTTCTCAACTCGAAATGACTTATTGTTTTTGCTAAAATTTTTAATTCAATCATTTTTCATCATTTTCTAGTTGATCAAAGTTCAGTTGACTAGTCCCCCTTTTTGCTACTATGGGATCCTTTAGTGTCCGGAATGACACTATAACAAGCTCGAGAGTACTATTCCAAAAATGATGATATTTCGAGTGTTACACTTATGATGAGATATATATGACCATGTTACGAGCTAAAGATTATGTGACCATGGCTTATGTATAATATGTATGTGAGCTTAAATAAAAAGTTAAGGCATGATAATGTTGAAGTCTAGCATAGTAATAATGATTGTAATCATGAGGTATATGAATTTATTAAGCTTATATATGATCTACTATGATTAAATCATGCAAATGAGATGATGGTTCCTTTTGAATACTTGTTATATATTATAAGTCATGTATTTTTGGATCTTAAATATTTGATATTGTCCAATTTATCTATACCTTTTCACTCATTTTGGATTATTGACAACCGACATAGTGGATTAATGACAACCGACATAGTGGATTAAAATATTATGAATGCCCAAAATTTGAAGTATTTAATACAAATTGAAAAGTAAAGGAATATGCCATACTTTACTAGATACATCAATAAGCTACAATGCTTAAAGCATTATTTGTTTGTGATGTGTAGGCTTTTAGATAGCTTAGAATAAAGAACCACCACACTATAAAAGATTATGGGTTTAATTTAAGATGATTTTAGTAACCCAATTTGTGTATGCTGTATGCAAAAAGAATGGAAAAGTTTGTATGAGTAGTTATATGTATATTGATGTATGGATTATAGGTTTGCAATATATCAGAAGTTTATGTGAATATATAACATGTATATATTTATGGATATGCTATTAATAGATATTCATTATATGATGATTAGAGAGTTATTATACATGTAAAGTTTGGTTTACATATAAGATAGATACTAATCATTAAGTATATTTCTAATTAAGATGATGTTAAGTTTAGATAGTTAGATGGAGCAAGATGATAATGAGATAAATTTTGATATATTATTAGTATTGTATCTATGTAGGTTACTATTTGGGATAGTGTCCCAGTACAACTATTATGCTACTATATTTTCAACAGAGAACCTTATTTGTAAATCTTAGATGAGGTTTTTGATAAGACTGGTTCTTATAAGTTTTATGGTAAAAGGATATGTGGTTGGTTAAAAAAATAAGAAGATTTTATGTAAACAAGATAAGTAATAACATAGATAATGGTTTTTGTCACTCCTTATTTCGATTAAGCAATCAAAACAGGTAAGGGGTATCATATTTGGTGGTATGAAAGCTCTAGTTTAGGCATTCCCAGAGTAAGAAAGTATATAGAGAAAATAAGAGTGCCAAAGAGCTGAAGCTATAAAAAGTACCTAGCTTAATTGAAAGGATAGATCACATAGTTTATGGTATTAGAGATGAAATAGATACAGCTAATTTCTATGACTTCCAAAAGAAGTAGGGGTAAAAGAAGGATTGTGATAAGATTCCAAAAATATGGTATGAGGTTGATTAATAATTGATATATGAAGAATAAGATCTTGTTAAAATAAGTGATATAAGTAGTATAAATTGGAATATCATGTTATTATGGAATTAAAAAGAACATTTTGAGTATTAGTTAAGAATGGTTGAAAGAAAAGTGATTATAAAGTAAATGTGATGGTAGAGTGATCAAAGTCTTTGGTAGTTAATACTCCTATTGTACATGTCAATTGCTTTATGATTTAATGCCTTTTGATGCTTAAGCATGAGATAATGGACTAGGTTATGCATCATGTCATTCAATATAAAACATAAAAGTGTGCATTATTACATTACATCATCATATATCTATAACCATAACATATACATCATATAAATGTGTTTTGCCTAAATCAAGTGGGAAATTAAGGGGGAGCACCTATATAAGTGAATGAAATAAGATTGGATTGAAGTAGATATAATGGAAATATGTTGGAAAATGATATTATAAGTCATAGAAGAATGTGAACTATAATAGTTAAATGCAACTATTTATATAAGGTTAACCTTGATAAAGGCTTATTATAATAGTTATATGAATGGGAAATGGTTATTAAGAGTCTATGGATTAAGAGTAGGGTAATAGATGCATAATGCTCTGTACATGTAAAGGTAAGAATAAATGAATTGTTATGGGTATATTAGAAGAATAGTGTGATGATAGAGGATTTTAAAGATTGAACATAAGTGTATTGTGAACCCCTATGAAAATGCCTAAAAGGGGAAGCAATTAAAATATCAATAGTAGATATGATGAATGACTAAATGAGAGATTAGCTTAATTTTTTGATGATGAAAAAGGTCATTATAAGTTAATCCTATAATGAGAAAATTATAGAGAGTATGAAACTCTAATGAGTAGAGTATGTGTATTGGGTCAGTGTGTGAGTATTCCAGATTATTCTAGAATTTCATGGACAAAATTTCATGAAAAAAGAGAAGAAATGTAATGCTCGAAAATCTTGACATTATGAATAGTTACAACGAGGGGTTATGAATAGTGACTTTAGGTCATGGCTAGGTTTTTCTCACTGATCAAAGGTATAAGTTAAAAGTATGATGCTGGTAGAATTTGATATGAAAAAAAATACATTTTGAGGTTTAATGAACAATAACGAATAAGATTATGAATTGTAAATCTCAAAGTCCTGAACAGTGACTTTTGATATGAGAATAAGGTTTCTAATATTACTGATTAATATTTAATGAGTTGAATAGTATATGTTTACTATTTGGCAAAAAAATGAGAACATTCGAATGAAAATCAAATGACATCGAGTATGTATATAAATAGTACCACCTAAGAGTGAATAGTACCTCCCGAGACCTAAAATGTACTAATGTTATAGGATGGTAGGATTAATTATAAGATATTTTTGTGGTAAAGATTAGAAATGAAATAAAGTCATTAATGAGTCTAAAAATAGAAGTTAAGTTTTTACAGTAGTGTACTATGAATAGTAATAAAGTTAAAGTTAAACTATAAAATAATTTTGAAAGTGCTCAGATAAACCAAAAAATGCCACATCTTAAAGAGTAAATATCATAAGCATATAATTGTATGGGGATTTGAATTTTCAATCCTTAGAAAGTATTTCCTAAAAATCATGTAGGGATAAAAGTAGCCAATTTGATAGGATTTTCTAGATTTTCTAGCGTGAATTTTTTGTTACTTATAAAAAATAAAATGTATAATTATTTGTGATCATAACAAGTGATTATTGATGAAAAAAATTGAAGAACACAATTAAAGTGGCTTAAAAAGTATATTTATGGGCTTATTTTAATATAGGCCTTTAGATCTTTTCTTTGATTGATCTTGGCCTTTAATGAGGAAGTATAAAAGGGAAAAAATCTACCTTTTATGTAGTAACCAGCCCTCTTTTCTCCTTCTTCTTCCTCATGCCATTTCCATAGAGGATTCTACTATTATTGCTTTATCAAGCTCCCTTTATACTTGAATTAATCACAAACTCCACCTAAAATTGACATCTAAAGATAGCTAAAGCAAATTTATGGTGGGAATTAAAGAGATGATGGATTAGATTGGAAGTATTTTTAGAGAAGAGTTCTTAAATATATAGTGAAACCCATTTAAGTAAGTGGTTATTATAAAGGTTTGATATTTTTCTAAAGTTTATTTTGACTGCAACAAGGGTTATATAAGGTTGATTTAAAGAATCAAGGCCTATTTTAAATATTATGTAGTTTTGATTGTGGATTGGGGTTATGTTGTAGAGAAGATGATGAGGATGTAAAAGGAAAAGATTAGAAAAGGTTTATGAAAGCTCTAAGGAGCTATTTGATGCTACATAAGTAAATGTATTCGTTATAGTATGGTGCATGTTATTTGGTGCGTGAAAAAAAAGTTTTAATGTACATAATATATATTTTGAATTAAATAACTTTATGTAAAATGATATGTGATAGTTATAGTATGTTAGAATGGCTATATAGTTTTTTAAATTAATTAATAAAAGTAAGATTTGGTGTGTGAAATGTATGGTGGAAGGAAATGTTTATGTATACATGAACTTCATAACTGTTTAAAGCAATCAAAAGTTCTAGGTTGCCTAGAGCAACCATTAGATCAAAATATTTGGGCTGTCTAGAATAACCATAAGATCAATGTGTCTGACTGTTTATTACAACTACTAGATTCGTAAGTGTGTGCTATCTAGAGCAACCACTAGATAGAAAATATAAAATGATGGAATCATACATACATATATATATATATATATATATATATATATA
>CANXYI010491269.1:0-10309 GCA_948208565.1 Hura crepitans
AAAGACACCAATTTTTGGTTGATCTCATCAAGTTATCATCTGATGAGTTTAATTTGATATTAGGCATGGACTGGTTATCTAAGTATCAGGCTATAGTCAACTGCAAGTTGAAGAGGTTGACTCTTAAGGATGATGATGGGGTTGAGATTATAGTTGTGTGAGAGAGGACAAATTTTCTATCTAATGTTATCTCAGTAGTGACAGCAAGGCACATGTTAAGGAAAGGGTGTCAAGCTTTCCAAGCTCATGTTTATGATACCTATAATGGAGAGCCATCCTAGTAACATACCAATAGTATCAGAGTTCATAAATGTGTTTCTTGAAGAGTTGCTTAGTTTGCCTTAAGAATAGGAACTTAAGTTTAGTATAGATGTGTTACCTGACACTGCTATGGTATCAATAGCTCCATATATAATGGATTTAAAAGAGTTTAAAGAGTTCAAGATTCAACTATAAGATTTACTTGATAAAGGCTTTATAAGGCCAAGTGTCTTGCCTTAGAGAGCACCAGTATTATTTGTAAAGCTGAAGGATGTTTCTTTATAGTTGTGTGTGGACTACTAATAGTTGAACAAAGTGACCATCAAGAGCAAGTATTCATTGCCATAGATTAATGACCTTTTTAATCAGCTTAAGGGGGTTAGAGTGTTCTCTACGATTGATTTAAGGTCAGGTTAATATTAGTTAAGGGTAAAGGAGTCTAATGTTGCCAAGATAGCTTTAAGGATGGGATATGACCATTATGACTTTTTGGTAATCCATTTGGGCTTGCCAATGCTCTTACAACTATTATAAATTTGAAGAATAGATTCTTCAGACTATATTTAGATCAATTGTTGGTTGTTTTCATTGATGATATCGTGGTTTATTCCAAGAGTAGAGAAGTACATAAATAGGATATGAGGATAATTTTACAGATCTTAAGAGAAGAGAAGATCTTTGCCAAACTCAATAAGTGTGAGTTTTGGCTTAGTTAGGTGTCTTTTCTTGCATATATAGCTTATACAGAAGGGATTGAAGTTGATCCTAGCAAGATTCAGGCTGTTGTAGAGTGGAAGCTACCTAAGAACACCATAGAGATTTAGAGTTTTCTTAAGTATGTTGGTTATTATAGACGGTTTGTCAAGGGTTTTTCTTTGATAATAACACCTATAACTCATCTGTTATGGAAAGATGTCAAATTTTTCTAGGATGACAAATGTTAAGAGAGTTTTGATAAGCTAAAGGCAATGTTGACAAATGCACCTATTCTAGTTCAGCCGATTTCTAAGAAGGACTTCATTATCTACAGTGATGCTAGACATAATGGGTTGTGGTGCATTCTGATACAAGAAGGCAAGGTTGTTACCTATGTATTTAGGTAGTTGAGTCCATATGAAAAGAACTACCTTACTCATGATCTGGAGCTTGTAGCAATAGTGTTTGCTTTAAAGATTTAGAGACATTATCTATACGGAGAGAAGTGTTATGTGTACACTAATCATAAGAGTTTGAAATATCTTCTTACACAAAAGGAATTGAACTTGAGGCAAAAATGATGGATAGAGTTAATTAAGGATTATAACTATCTAATTAATTATCATCCTAGCAAGACCAATGTAGTGGTTGATGTTCTTAGTGAGAAATTCATAATAGCTATAAAAGCCATGAATGTCAAACTTCAGTTTATGTCTAATAGTGCTTTGTTGGTAGAGATGTAAGTTAAGCCTAGTTTGCTACAATAAGTTAAAGATAGTTAAAAGGATAATCATAGGTTAATGAGTGTGATAAATGCCATCCAAGAGGGGAAGCCTATTGAGTATGAGCTGAAGAATAATTGTTATTTGTATTATCATGATAGAATTTGGGTTCAAGATGTTAAACAGTTAAAGAAGTAGATTTTAGATAAAGTATACAATGCTCTTTATGTTGTATATCCTGGTAGCACATAAATGTATCAAGATTTGAAGTTGTCATATTAGTGGCCTAGTATGAAAAGAGACATAGAAGAATTTGTGACTAAATGCCTTACTTGTTAGTAGGTGAAGGTAGAATATCAAGTTCCATATGGTTTTCTACAACTTATAGTGATTCCAAAATGGAAATGGGATAGGATCACCATGGATTTTGTGGTTGGGTTGCCTATGACAAGGAGTAAGTGTGATTCTGTGTGGGTTATGATAGATTGTCTTACCAAGATAGCTTATTTTATACTAGTGATGATGGATCATTTAATGGGGAAGCTTATTGAATTATATATTAATGAGGTTATCAAGTTGCGTGGAGTGCCGTCTTCAATCATAACTATTTAGGATCCACAATTTATATTGAGGTTTTGAAGAAAGACTTCACAATGCCTTAGGTACTTGGTTAAGTTTCTCCATGGCATTTCATTCGTAGATTGATAGATAGTCAGAAAGAGTCACTTAGGTAATATTTTGATACTTGAGTGATTGTATGTTGGTGTATGAATGATGTTATGCCTATGATGAAGCATTTTTTCTAGTGCTTAAAGACATGCTAACAAGTTGGGCTATCGAGTTCAAAGGTAGATGGGATCACTATCTGTCATTAGCAAAGTTCACCTACAATAATAGTTATCAAGTGAGTCTAAGAATGGCTCTTTATGAAGCATTGTATGGGAAGAGGTGCATAACACTATTATACTTAAATGAGCTCAATGAAACTAATCTCATGGGACCTTATTTGATCAAAGATACAGAGAAGAAGGTGAAGATCATCATAAATAGATTGAAAGTAGTTTTTGGCAGATAGAAGTCTTATGCTGATCTCAAAAAGAAAGAGGTAGAGTTTGAAGTGGGAGACAAGGTGTTTTTGAAGATTTTACCATGAAAGAAGGTCCTAAATTTTAGCAATAAAGGAAAACTAAGTTTGAGGTTTATTAGGCCATACAAAGTGAGAGAATATGTGGGGATAGTAACCTACTGACTAGCATTACCACCAGAACTTTAACATATTTATGATGTCTTCCATGTCTCCAAGCTAAGAAGATATAGATCTAATTTGACACATGTTTTATCTACGGGAGAAGTTGAAGTTAGGCTAGATTTGTCTTATAAAGAAGAACCTATTAGAATTTTGGCCAATGAGGTTAAAGAACTAAGAAATAAGATAGTTCCATTAGTGAAAGTTGTTTGGAAGTACTATGGGATAGAAGAAGCAACATAGGAAATAGTAGCTCAAAAGAGAGAACAATACCCTGATTTGTTTGAACTAAGTAATGTTAGGGACAACATTTTTTTAAGAGGGAAAGTAATGTAATAACCTAAAAATCTTGACTTTTATAAATAGTACTTTCCTAGGATGAATAGTGTTCTTAAGATCCGAAGCTACCGGAAGAAAGTATTACTCATAAAATAATTTTGGGCAGAGTTTGAAATTGACAAGAAGTTATTTGATAAGTTAAAAATGCTAATAAAGTTTTTATGGTAGTGTCTTATAAATAGTGGTAAGGCAAAGCAAAACCATAAAATATTTTAAAAGTTGCTTAGAAAATTATGGAACTTATACAACTGAATACTAAAAAATTCTAATTAGCCTATTTGTACTGGAATTGAAATTTTAGAGGTTGGGAAGTATATTATCAAAAAATTGGGTAACATAAAAACAGTGTAATAATTCAATTTTTTTTTGGTGATTTTTGAGCTTTAATTGTGACACCCCTACTGGATTCCAAAAGAAATCCAATAAGCAGTGCACTTCCCAATTGGTCACCCATCCTAAAATTTTTCCCATTTTCGTTCATTTAACTTTTACTTATTCTGTAATATTTAGCTCTGTCTGACTCCAAGTTTAGTCTTGTCTGCTCTTATACATTCCTTAGGGTCATGCCAATATTGGCCAAATGTAGGTCAGTTAGGCTTTTCCTAAAATCTAATAGCAAAATAGTTGTTCGATTACTATCGAAAAATTTAAACCTATAAAAACACTTTTATAGCACATTTCCACATCTCCTAGTCCCTTTTGGTCCCTTAGGTATCAACCTAGCATCGTCATTCTATCAAACATTAGCATAGGCTTTAAGCCATAATCAAGAAAAATCACAAATTAGATCCTCATGCTCATATATCATTAACACAAGACATATATTCTCAAAAAAGATTGATAACTTGCTTATTAAAACACAGTTGGTACTTATATAATTACATTATGTGTCTTTTATATACAGAACCCCCATTTCCTACCTAAGTACATAGAGTACAAAACTATACATGATTTACATTAGCAACCTTTTGATGAATAACCTTTGAACTTTACTGTATGCTTTACGGGGCTACGTCTCTATTTTGGTTACCTAGGCACCAAGACAAGTATATTGAGTATATAATATACTCAGTGGTGAACTCAAGCATTTAAATCATGTTAGGTAGTTTATTCATGCATATATAGTCATAATATTACTTTTTCTTGATTATAAGGTTCAATTTAAAGTAATTTTGTGTAAAATTACCAAATTACCCTTGTACTAGTTCATGTCAATAAATCATTCATTTAATCATTACAAACCAAGCCAATCATAGTTTTAAATCATCATTTAGAAATAGCATGCATAATTTTTGTTAATCAAGCCAATGAGTATTACTCATGTAAAAATTTCCAAAATACCCCCCAAGTGCACATTCTGCAGTATTACTCAGCTAATCATGCTCAATTATACATTTTAATGCTTATTAATTCTAGTTTAATTCATATGTTATTTCTTTAATTAATTCCATTGGCCTATCTAGAAAGATGACATTGACATACACTGGACCTAGAGGGAATAAAATAGTGCAGCGATCCATATTTTGGACCCCGATCGCTGCACTAGCCTAATTGAGTTATAGCACCTAAGGAGTAGATAACATAATATGGTTTGTCTAATAGACTGGTCTATCTAATAGACTATACAGTGGCCCTTTGGGACCTTAGTTGCTATACCGGCCTAATTGAGGATCAATAATGCCATAACTGGGTCTACCTAGCAGACTAGTTTATCTAACAAACTAGTGTAGTGGCCTTCTAGGGCCTACGCCGCTGCACCGGCAAAAATTTAAGGAATTGGCATTAGGTGGCAAAAGATAGATAATTATCTATCTAACAAACTAGTCCAGTGGCCCTAATGTGGACCTATGTTGCTATACCGGCCCTGCCTGAACATCAGACAGTGTAGCAGCTACTAAAATCCCTAAGTTAACTAGTCAACCCATCTAGTGGGTGTCTAACTAATGGGCCATCAAACTCAATTTATGTTCATTCCTTCATAAATTAACTTCTTATAATATTTAAGAATGAAAAATAGTTAGTTATGAATTTTATTGTACAGTTAAATTTATCCCGGTCGGGTATGGCCATAATTAAGCTGTATCGGGTAAATTCTCAAAAGTATTTTCAAGTATTGGAATTGCCAAAAATTAAGGTATATTATTCTTGAATTTATTCCATAATGATTTCTCAAATATTTACCATTTATTGTCCAATGGTATTTTTGATTCAAGTAACGGTCAAATTAGACAGTTATAGGTTATTACGTCAAGTTTTCAATAGGCTTTTCTAGGTCCATTTCTCAACAATTTTTAGTGCAGTTTTCATCATTATTTCCACCATGTTCATAAGCCCTAAGCCATAAAACCCTTAGGCCATTTACAAGGCCAAAACAAAGGTTCAAAAGCCATTACATTTAATCATAAGACATAGCCCTTAAACGCACACATTATAGGCACATTATTTAGTCATAATTTACTGCCCTTAAAGGCATAATTACAAGCCATATTTCAAATTCTTTCCTAGTCAAGTCCAAGTTCTTTTTCAAGCCATCTCACATGCACTTCTTAGTCACATTTCATGCCATTTAATTATGTCCCTTAAACTAGTTTTATACAAACCAAATTAGACTAGATATGCTCAAATTATTATGCCTTATCATACATAAACATTTCCCATATGTTATCCATAATTTCAAGCCATTTCCATTAGTTTAACTCTCAGCCTAAACCTTCCAATGGCCTAAAGTACAAATTTACTTGGTTTTAATCAATCATGCATGCTTTCTAAAATATTATAAACACAATTACATATACATAACCTTATCACCAAGCCAAATAAGCTAGCACACCCTTAGTATAAGTCTTGGTTATAGCTAGTATATTCACACAAATCATACAATTACCTCACACTCTATAGCTAATTACATGCCATTTATGCTTAACTAGTTATACATTCCACTAAAACTCATGCTAAGCTACACACACACACACACCTACACTTACATAAGGTTTTGGCTACTCAATGAACTCATCATAATCATGCTTTAACCACACATATACATGCTCAATTTCACAAGTACCTCTCGGCCACAAGAAGTTTTAAAATCATACCACCTCTCCTTCCATCAAATATTCTCTCAAGCATTTACTTCTCACTCACATAATTCATACACCTCCCCAATTCACTTTACTACACATTATAGTTAATATAACTCCATTTCACCAAACTTAAGCCACACAATCTAGCCATAAAAGATAACGGACAAGAAATAAATAAGCGAATTCACTTACTTGCTAAGAAGAACACCCTTGAAGCCTTCAATTCCCTAAGCTGCCTAGCTCTCCACGGTGGCTTTCCTTTACCTTCTTCAAGCCTTTTATCCTCTATTTTCCCTCAAACACAATTCCAATACACTCTTAGTCCTTTGGCATCCCAAACCTTCATTTACAACCTAAAAAAACTAAGAAAACCTAAGTAGAAAGTATGAAAACTCACTAAATAGGCTTGCTAGATTATCTTCTGACTAGTAAATTGTGAAGAATTTTAATTAATTGTTAGGAGCTCTTTTTTTAGTGCTTCTTCTTCCCCTAGCTCTCTAAAATCCCAAAATGAATTTAGGTGGTGAGAATTGCAGAAATAGCTAAAGAAAAGGGATGAAAATGGCTTCTTCACTCTATGTGGTGTCGATTCTAGACAGCAAGGAGGAAATTTTTTTTCTTTATTTTAGTTAAATTATCCCCTTGTCACTCTATTTAGACATTTGGCATAGGCTCTAAGCCAGTTGGTATGTTATGGGTGGGTCCCACAACCACCTGAACCATACCAAAACTGCTCAATTTTTTTATAAACTTTAGAAATCCACTAAAATTCACATAGAACTCAAAAAATTACACCGTTTATTTTAAAATTCATATTTTAGTCCCCTCTACATGCTCCTAAATTTTTGTAGCCAAATTCAATCAATAGGATAACTTTCAGACTACCTTAATTTGCATGCCAACCTTAAAAACTATTAAAATTTGCAAATGACCTCGGAATTCAAAATTTCTTTCACTAATAAACTTAGTGGAATTTTTTAGGTTAAGGGTCTGATATTTTTTGGTCCATCTAGGCACATGTTGGGTCATTCTCGGCCTAAAAATTTTTTATTACATGGATGGGTAGCTTACAGTCCAAAATGAATTATTGGTTTTACTAAATTTCTAAATTTCAACTTTTTTATCAGTTTAAAGCCCTTCAAAGTTTCGTGACTAGTGTCGCTGCCTCAATTTTCATGTAAGTGACTTAACACCCTAGGTACACTTCTTAGACCTAGTGGCATTGTTCACAGAGCCTCAAAACATGAGCATTATAGTTCTTCCCCTCTTAAGAAAATTTCATGCTCGAAAATACCTAAAGTAAATAGATGTGGATATTGAGCCTTTATCTATTCCTCTAGCTCCTAAGTAGCTTCATCAGTATTATGGTGCCTTTATAGCACTTTAACTAGGGGTATAGACTTATTCCTCAACTATTTTACTTCATGAGTGAAAATTTAAATTGGTTCCTCTTTATAACTTAGATTTGGCTGCACTTTAATATCTATCATCGAATTCACATCTAACGGATCCGATCTGTACCTCTTGAGCATAGAAACATGGAAAGCATTGTGTATCTATTGTAGCTCAGGTGGTAATGCCTGCCTGTATGCTAGAGGTCTGACGCTTTCAATAATCTCATAAGGTCCAATAAACGTGGGACTTAGTTTCCCATTTTTTCTCAAATCTCAATACTTTTTTACATGGGGAAACCTTTATGAACACTTTTTCACCAACTGCATATGCAATATCTCTTTATTTCAAGTCAACATATGATTTTTGCCTATCAACTGTTGCTTTCAGCCTTTCCCTGATCACCTTCACTTTTTCCTCAGCATCTTTGATTAAATCCACACTAGAAATCTTACTTTCCCTAACTTCACTCCAACATAAAGCAATTCTGTATCATCTACCATACAATGCTTTATATGGGGCCATTCTTAAACTAGACTGATAACTATTATTGTAGGCAAACTCTACCAAAGATAGGTGCTGATCCTAGTTACCTTTAAACTCAATAGCACAACCTTGCAACATATCCTCAAGTATTTATGTCACCCTCTCAGACTGTCTATTAGACTAAGGATGAAAAGTTGTGCTATAAGCCAATTTGGTGCCTAATGCCTCCTGCAGCTTCTTCTAAAATTTGGAAGTTAAACGAGAGCCTATGTCAGAAATGATAGTCACTAGCACACCATGTAGCCTGACTATTCATTCACATATAGTCTAGGTAGTTTCTCTAACAAATAATTCATCCTGACTGGAATAAAGTGAGTTATCTTTGTCAATCTATCAATAATTACCCACACAACATCACATTTACCTCTAGTCATAGGTAAACCCATCATAAAATCCATAGTCACCCTCTTCTATTTCCATTTTGGTATTGCTGTAAGATGCGGCAACCTAGAAGGAACCTAGTGTTTAGCTTTCACCTGTTGACATGTTAAACACCTTGCAACATATTCTGCCATATCTCTTTTCATACTAGGCTGCCAATAGTGAGACTTCAAATCTAAATACATCTTTGTGCTCCTTAGATGTATAGAATAAGGAGCTTCATATGCATCTTTCAATATCTATAACCTCAGGTCATTTGTACTAGGTACACATAACCTATTATGCTAATACAGACATCTATCTTTTATCAACTCAAACCTTGTGGCCTTCCCCTCTTTAACTTTACTTGCCATTTGAGCCAACTGTTCACCTTTCATCTGAGTTTCCTTTATCTACTATATGAAATCGAGCTTTACCTGTAACTCAGCCAATACAACATGTTCTATAGTGTATTACAACCTGGCATTCATGGCTGTCAAAGTTATTATAAACTTTCTACTCAAAGCATCTGCCACCATATTTACTTTCCTTGGGTGGTAATCAATCAAATAGTTATAGTCCTTTATCAATTCTAACCACCTTCTCTATCTTAAGTTCAGTTCCTTCTAGGTAAGGAGGTATTTTAGCCTAATGATCTGTATATATGTAACATTTCTCTCTATACAGATAGTGCCTTCATATTTTTAAAGGAAAAACAATAACAGCTAGCTTTAAGTCATAAGTATGATAGTTATTCTCATGTGGCTTTAACTGCCTTGAAGCATAAGCTACTACTTTTCCCTCTTACATTAACACATATCCTAAGCCATTTAGTAAAGCATCACTATACACTATGAAATCCTTACCCTATTTAGGTTGAATTAGGATAGGGGCTTCTATCAACATCTTCTTCAATTTCTCAAAACTAGCTTGACACTTATCATCCCACTCAAATCTCACATTCTTTTTTATCAATCTAGTTAAAGGAGTGGCAATGATGGAAAACCCATTCATAAATCTCCTATAATACCTAGCTAATCTCAGGAACACTTCTTATTTCTGTTACATTCCTAGGTGGTTCCCATTCTAACACTACCTTTACTTTACTAGGGTTAACTCTGATCCCCTCTGCTGAAACTATGTGCCCTGGAAAAGCAAGTTCACTTAGCTAAAACTCACATTTACTGAGCCTGGCATATAACTATTTCTCTCTTAGATCTATAAGACAACTCTAAGATGTTGTTCATGCTTTTCCTTGTTTTTAGAATACACTAAAAGATCATCTATGCACACCACCACAAACTAATCTAGATAAGGTTGAAAAACCATATTCATGAGATCTATAAAAGCTACTAGTGCATTAGTGAGCTAAAATAGATCTTTGTAAACACACCTGCACCTCTTAGTTAATAAACAATATCATCTATTCTAGGCAATGGATACTTATTTTTCATAGTCATCCTATTTAGCTGCCTGTAATCAATACACAACCTAAGCGACCCATCTTTCTTCATTATAAATAGTACAGGTGCTCCCTAAAGAGATACATTAGGTCTGATAAAACCCTTATCTAATAGATCTTGTAGCTATAATTTCAATTCCTTCAGTTCAACCAGTGCCATTCGATAAGGAGCAATAGATATTGGAGTTGTACTAGGATATACCTC
>CANXYI010491358.1:0-21555 GCA_948208565.1 Hura crepitans
AGTGACATGTGTTATAGTATTAGTGAGAAAATGCGAGAAAAATGAGGCTTGTGAGTGAGCCCCATTAAATAATGCCACCCGGGTTATGAATACTATCCTTAGGCCAAATGGAGATGACCCAACCAAAAATAATTATTTATTATAGGATGCATTATGGAGAAATTTTAAGAGTAATTGAGGTAATATAAGAGGTTAAAAATAAAAAACAAAACATAAATTTACATGTAATGTGAATAGTAAACCATTTAGAGCTCAATGGAAAATTTTAGAAATAATCTCAAAAAAGCCTAAAAGTCGCATATCTTGATGATAAAAAATTATAAGGAAAAAAAATCACAGTGTTGGAATTTTCTAAATATTGGAACTATTAGAAACAAAATTAATGGAATAAATTCAATTAAATATATACATTTAAAAAAATGGTGGAATTAATGGTATAAGGAACAATTTTAGCCATTGGATTAAATAGTAATAGGATTAATCTCAGCCATCTAGGTGGAATTAAGTGTAGATATAAGGTGTAAAGGATTAAAAGATATTTTTAAACTAATTACATGTAGAAAAATTCTGACCATCTAAAAGTAAAATGCTACTTTTGAGCTTATCCATCCATCTCATGTATAAATGCCTAAATAATTATATTAATTCATTTAGTTTGCAGCCAACACTTCCTATTCTCCCAAAAATCTCTTATGGTTAAAATTTCCCTCATGATCTCCCTCCCTTATTTTTCATCTCATTACATCAAATAATCACTAAATATTACAATTAAAGTGTTATTCCATCCATCTTACTATGCTAACTGCCAAAAACCCATGGATGGAGCAAGGGTTTAAATGAAAAAAGGAGGTATTAGGCAAAGGTTTAGGGCCATTCTCATTGTGGTAAGTTATTCTTAACCTAAGATGATTAAGTGATTTGATTAAGGTAATTACGTGATAGACTATAAGCATATAATGAAATAATGTGATCAATGTTACTTTTAATGGATTTTTCATAAGGAAATTCACTTATGGAGTTGGTGGGAAATGGAGGAAGGAGGAGGCTAAGATGGAGTTAAGTAAGAGGAGATGATGGGTTAGTGGATTTAAGCACATGAGGTATGTGTATTCAATATTTATTAAATATTTAATTATCATAGTATTATGTTAAATTATGTGACTTTGTATTATTGCATAATTAGATACGTTAATGGTATAATAATGTATTTAGGATTAAAGTGCTTCACATAAATAATCTAAAACTCTAGAAACAATTTTATAGTTTAACCCACTAAGTGAGGTTGAAATCACCATGTATGGCAGGAAAGCAAATAATAATGAATAGTTAAAAATGAGAATATGCATATATCTATAAAAATCAGCTTAATTATATAAGAGGAAGCTTAGGCCAAAATTTTGTATGAGAGGTGTACAAAATGAGTGAAAGAAATTATAGGCTAAATTGAGGTAAAATAATTGTCTAAGGTGTTAGGTACTTAAACATTATTGTAAATAAATACATATAACAATTATAGTTTAATTAAATTAAATGTACTTAATATAATTCAATAAACACTTAGGAAATTACTAAACCACATAAAAGGAATAAAATAAAGATGACAAGGATGCATGAAAATAATTAAGGAACTAATTAAAATGGGATAACTATTTAAGGAAAGGATATTATATATCTAAAATTATACGCGGGTAAACAAATATACTAAATTAAATAAATTAAATTAAGTCAATTATATAGAAAAGAAAAAAGTGTATATATGTAGATATACACACGTAAATTCAAACAGATAAGGTAAATAATAAAAATGCCAAAAGATAAAGGTATAATAGACTAGAAGGAAATTCAAAGTAAAATAGAGCATGAAAATTAAGATGAATTTCAAAAATACGTGCGTTATACACTATGACTAAAGGATATAATGAAACATGTATGTAAATATGGTGATATCAATTAAACAATTAATATTACTACTAAATGCATAAGGTATATGTGTGGAAAATTATAAATAAATTGAGAAAGTAAGAAATGGATTAAGCATGATAAGTAAATGAGTAAATGTACAAATTGGAAATTAAAGATATGACTTGAGAATAAAAATGACATAGTGAACTAGTATGTGCATAAATGTGAAAGAAATATAAATGGACATGATATTAATGATCTTGATTGAGTTGAATTAAGCCTATATTAGTTAGACACCTACTACATAGGTTAAGTAGTCAACTAGGGAAATTATAACAGCTGCTAGGATATGATTATTACATGGGTGGAGCCTCAGTGTAGGTCCCAAAAGGACCACTATGTATCCTCTTTCTTTTTATGCAAGTGCAATTGCAACAGAGTTCTAAAAGAGCCACTACATAATTATTGGCTCCATATAGGTACAGATACAGTGTAGGTCTAGTAGGCCACTACACAACCATTTATTTAACGCTACTATAGCAGCAATGTAGTTCCTAAAATGGCCACTGCACATCTATTACTTATGCTAGTGCAACAACATTATAGGTCCAAAATATAGATCACTACAACTAATAGATCTTGTTCTCTAGTCTAGGATTAAAAACTTTGAATATGGGCTAGCTAAATAGGTAAATGAGAATTCAATTAAAGAAATAATATTAAGATAACTAAGGTTAATAAAAAAAATTATAAGATAAATGGTAGACTTTAATTATGTGAACTAAATGCCATACTATAAATAAGTTGAGGTGATAATTTACATAAGAGGGATGGTATAAGAATGACAAGATCAAATGTGTACAATTACATGGTCAACAGGATAAAATAGCACAACTAAGACATGGATAGGAGTTACTAAAGGATAAAAAGGATTCTTTACATAAATATGACATTAAAAATAAAATAAGGGTTAGAGAAGTTAAAACTATAATATAATGACTCTTAAAAGCCAATCGTAGAGAACAATGATGAATTGGGAAATAACAAAATCAATGGATAGTTAAGAGAAGATAATTGGATAGTCCTAATATAAATGCTTAAACAAACACAAAATTAAAGAGTAATAAACATAAGTATGAGTTAAATGAATATAAATGAAGGAATTGAAAATATAATTCTCAATTAAGAAAAAAAGGTGGAACAAGTGCTAAATTCATAACTATTGAATACATCATTAAGCCATCTTCCACAATGCATTGGCTTTTGCTAATGTGTATGCTATAAATGAGGCAAGCAAGAAGATGGATCAAGTCCCAGCAATGACAAAAGTCTATAGGATATCTAAATAGGTAAGAAAGGTTAACCACTAGCATTGCTTACCTATTGAATGTATACTTACAATATTCTTATGAAATCAATACTAATGAATACCTACATGTGGTTAGTGTATTTGTAATGCCCAAAATTCTTGGTTTCATGGATAGTACTTCTCATGATATGAATAGTATTTCCTAAGTAACTCGATCACATTAAAGAGGCCAAAGGGGAATATTAGTACTTTTAGTAGAACCAATATCATGTTAGGAAATGCTAAGGATATGCCCTGACAAATTTGCAATTAACATACCTTAAAGGTTAAAAAATCTAAATAGTTCAACGGTGAAAATTTTGGAATTTTTCTAAGGTCGAATGATATTTGATCGAAATTTCTTAATTACACAACATAATGGTTAACTTAGTTCCTATAAGGATTTTACCCAAGATTTTAGGAGTCCTTAATAAAGCAGTTCATTGATTTTTAGCACTAAAAGTATGATTCTTAGGGATCTCTGAGATTTATTTTGTCTTTTTAAAGATTAAAACATAAATAGGATTAATTAGGACCGTCCAATTACCACTTGGCACAATCAGGGCCATCTATCACCATAATATAAAAGGGGTTTGGTTTGTGTGTGCATAAAAGATCAAAACAAGTCATCTTTCACCTTAAACCCTCCCAAAGATGATGCCATTTCTCTTTCCCTCTCTTTTTCTTTTTTTTTACTTCATTTTACCCTAAATCTAAGTGGGTTCTTTCAGGTGAAACCCTTATCATAGCCTCTAAAGTCTCGTAAGCCTGATTTACAAAGAAAAAGCCTATAGGTATCTTATTTGGAAAGATTTTAATGTTTAGTGAATAGTGATCAATTCAAGAGTAAGTGGTTTTATTCAAGGTTTCATATTTCAATTAGGCAGTATTTTAAGGCATGGATAATAAACATGTATTAGATTTCAATTTAGAGATATACAAATTTTGTAGAATTTTTTGAAGCATCAAACCTAATATGGTTGTAGTTAATTAGGGGAATTGATAGAGGAATAAGAAAACAAGGATTCAGAGGCCTAATTGGGAGCTCTAGAGTTAACTGTAAATGAATTTGATAAAATATGCATTGTAAATTAATTAGTTGTGACATGTGTATGTAAATGTGTGTATGGAATTATTACTATAAGTGCATGAGATGTGTTTATAATTAGTAAATGTGTATATGTGACATGGTAATCTTAACAAATATAAATATTTAGAAAAATGGTGGAAAGACAATGTGCATATGTGCAATTAGTGTATAGCCGAAGAGTGCACCTAAAGGTAACATGTGTACACAGATACAATTGCATAAGTCAATGGTATGTGTGAAATGAGAAAATAGAGATGAGAGTAAAGGTATGAAAAACTAGTGAAAGAATGAGTGTATGTGTATAGTGCAAGTTAGCTGAATGGAATGGCTTGAAGTGCATGTGTATGAGTATGTGTTTCATGACATGTAATGTGTGGT
Source organism: Hura crepitans (assembly GCA_948208565.1). Lineage (NCBI taxonomy): Eukaryota > Viridiplantae > Streptophyta > Magnoliopsida > Malpighiales > Euphorbiaceae > Hura > Hura crepitans. The sequence continues at coordinate 4,719 of CANXYI010491358.1, forward strand.
TAAGTTGGTAATTTAGTAACAAGTATGATTGGTATGAGAAATAATAAAAAAAAATTTAAGGTATGCATATTTTTGGTACAATGGTTCAATGGTAGGCTTAAGGAAATTATGTCTGTATATATGGTTAATAGGGTATGAGATGACAATTAAATGGAAGGCATGATTGGAATGTTAAAATAATATATGCTTTAGTGTATGTACCTTAGTACATTGTGGCCAAATCAATGGTATGTTTAGGATGAATGTGTATATGTATGTGAAACTAAATATAAATAGTAAACAAATGAATTGGTTAGTTAAGGGTGATCATGCTTAGGGAGAAATGATAAGGAAGAATGATATAATAATGTATAAGTACATCTTTGTAAAATTATTATATAAATATTGGCAAGTTGGTACATGTATGTACATGAGATATGGGAGGATGAATGCATATGTAAATTCAGACATATGAAATAAGTATGAGAAAATCAAAGAATTGAATAATGACTAAGACACAAGGATGGTTAGTGTGAGGGCTAATTGGTTTACTTGGGGGCATGAATAAAAGTAAACTAATAGTGGTAACATATATGACAAATATCTTAACTAAAAGTAATAAATTAATCCCATAGTGGTAAATGAATAATATATATATATATATATATATATATATGTGAAAAGGGTAGAATGGTAAACTTAGTCATTGATATGATGTGACTTGATTGTTAAAATACCAGACTATGTGAATAGATAATGTGTACTCAAGAAATTGCAATAAAGATAAATATGTATGAAAATATAATTATATAAAAGGGCTATGAATAATGTTAATAAGTGAAAATGGTCATGAATTGGCAGGGCCAAAGAGAATATGACTTATTGAGATCTTGAGTACTATTAAATCAAAATCCTAAATGAACAAAGGCATATGTTAATCCATATGAATGACAATTATGAGAATGTAAGAACATTATTGAAGTATAAAGAAACATAGAATAATCTCCCATGTTAGCTAGACCGCTTATTGGATAGGTTGACTGGTTAACTACGGAGTTAGTAACTGCTAGGGGCTTTAGTGCATGAGGATCATTACCTTATGCTATAGTGGGTGCAGCCACTAAGGTTCTCATGAAAGCCTTAGACATTTTTAGATATTAAGAGGTTTACTAGGGCTGATCCCTACTATATACTTCGTTTGGATATTGAGAGGTCAATTAGGCCTTATCCCTACTATCCACCTATATTGGGATATTGAGAGGTCCTTTGAGGCTGATCCTTACTATTTCATTTTCCTTAAGATATTAAAAGGGCTGATTTCTACCATCCTATTTGTTGTGAAATTTAGATAAGCTAATCCCTTCTATTTTGTATTAGAAGGTTTTTTTTGAGATGATCCCTACTACTAGATGGATGGTGTCTATAAATGCCAAGGTCCATAATGTGGGCCATTATATGAGATAAATTTTGTTATCTATTGGTAAATAGTTGTCTCTCGAGTATAGGCTTAGAAATATGGTAAATGGTTTAATGAAGAAAGTATTTGCGGTAATGGAATGTGCAAAACTGGAAAAAATTGATCAAAAATAGTTAAACTAAACTAAAAGAAATTTATTGGCCTTCAGGGTAAAGGTAAGAGTAAGGATGTGAATGATCTTAATAATATATTTTATATAGTTTGTTTAAAAGCAATAAGATAATTAAACTATCACATGATCTAGAGTTAATTATTAGAAAATAAGTGACAAGTAATTTATAATCATAATATAATAAATATGAAATGTCAAGATAAAAAAAATATGAGTTAATTAATCAATGAGGTATTAACATGAGAATGGTAATAAGATAACAATGTATGACTAAGAGACTAGACATGCTAGTGTGATATATGTGTATAATACAATGCATGCTTCATTAAATTCACCACTGAGTGCATACTCAGCATGTTTACTTTTCAATATATTGGTATTGATGGTAGTTAGTAGTATAGCTTGAGGCAGTAGTGTAGCAGAAGACTTTAAAGATGGATGTACTAGCGATACTTATATGTAAAAAGGTTAAGCTAGTGGCACTAATGTATGTGAAATGGTATAGCTTTAAGGGAATATGTAGATTCTAGTATTATTGTAATATTATGAATTAAGTTGTACTATAAGGTATTTCATATATTATGTGATTTATTTATACTTTGCCTATTGATGGTAATGTACTACTTGTGATGATACTATATGGTTCACTATTTGAGATGTTGTTATAAAGTGTATGGCTAAGTTTGGTTAGAGTATCATATGGATCTAGTGGTTGTGGTGATGTTCGAGAGTGGTAATAGAAGTATTCCCTTACAGGTTCAATTTTTTGATTTTCCACCCAAACTATAACACCTGTAAAACTCAGCTTCATGAATAGTACCTTTGACGCATGAATAATGTCTCTCGAAGAGCCGAGGCACTCTATGATAGTAGATAGGGGAGTATTAGTCATAAAACTTTGATAGGCTTGAAAATGATGAGAATGAATTAATTAAAACTTTTTGCAAAACCAATAAATCATTTTGCCCAACAACTAATGAATGTTAACTTTAGTTGCATTTGTGCCAAAATAGCTCTGGGATGTGCCCGGATGGACCTGAAAATACTATATGTTGATGCTAAAAAATTCCAATGTGTCTATTCATGTAGGAATTTTAACATTCTGAGGTTGTTTGATATTTATTTGAAATTTCTTAATTACGACACTAAATAGTAACCCTAGTTCATACGGGAGTTTTGACTTAAGATTTTACGGGGCCCTTAATGGGCACTATAGAGAATTTTTAACACTAAAATTATGATTTTTAGAGGTCTAGATTTTAATTTCTAAAGTTTAAAAGAAAATCATAATAAAATGGGATGTTGGATAGCCACGTGCCATTATTTGAGCCATCCACCTCGCTAATATAAAAGCTTAGACATATATAGGAGTGCCATATGTGCCAAAAGCTATCATCCTCTCCCTCCTCCCTTAAAGGCCGACACCACTCCTATATATTCCCTTTACCATTTTTTCTTAATTTCTCCCTCCTTACACATCTAAACCCCCAAAAAAAGTATATAAGTCTTTACCTCTATAGCCTTTAGAAGCTAATCCAATTGATAGAATTGAGAAATATTAGCTAAAAAGAGAGATATAAGCAAGGGGTGAATAGTGACATTTTTTGGTGTAAGGCTTTTAATCCCATTTTTAATTTTTTTAGGTATCATTAAGTGTTCAAAGAATTACTATGTGCTTAGATTTCAAGTTGGATTTGTGTAGCACTTTTGTGAATTTTTCTAAACCCTATTTGTGTATGTTTAGGTCAAGGAAAAAGAATTGTTAAGGAAGGCTATCCTAAGGTGTAAAGTGGTGAAAAGGGTGTTTTTACACCCTAGGTATGTGAATTTAATATACTCTATATGTGTCATGATTTGTGTGCATGAAAATGTGCATGTGAGTGTGTATAGAAGTGTGAGTTGGTATATATGTGAGCATGGTTAATGTGAAATAAGTATTTGATTATGTTAGCATAAAAGTGAGAAGCTTATGTGCATGATTAGTATGGAAGAAAACCATGTGTATATGCGTGTTCATTGTGTGGCTGAATGGTGTATGATGGCTTTGTGAAGTGTGCTTATGTGTGTGATAAGAAATAGAATGGTAATTAAGCAACAAAGTAAACATAAGGTGTGTTTATAGTGGAAAAAGTGGAAAAAGAAATAAAGGATGGTAAATATGTATTGTATAGGCTAAAATGTTGTAAAGTGTACTAAGTATGTAATGTGTGTGAAAGTGATCATTTATGGTATGAAAGTATGGCATGATATAGATAAATGTCTTAGATGGAAGAATGCAAGTAAATATGCTGATAAGTAATGGCATTGATATTGACAGAAAACTATGGAAATTATGGTAATGATTATGCAAAATAGTAATGTTATTGGAATGAATGGTTTTATGGTGATGAGATAAGCATAGAAGTTATGAAAATGACTAAATAAATAGTGTTTTGCATATAAAGTGTCCCATAATTAGGAAATGTGTTTAAGTGTAAGTGTGCACAACCATGTGAAATTTGTAGGGATATTATCATTATTGATAAATAACCTATAATTGTGTTAATAAATTAATATTAGAAATTGGCCCATATCAATTAGACACTCACTATATGGGTTAACCAGTTAACTAGGGAGATAATAGCTACTAAGTGTTTTGTTCCTCTTAGGCCATTACCTGTATGATTGAGATGGCAGGTGTATTCGTCAAGGTTCTATTAGCGAACCCTGCACACCCGGATATTGAGAGGTCCTTATGGGTTGAACCATACATACCCAAGTTACTTGTGGATTTGGAAGGTCCCATCAGGCTGATTCCTACTATCCCTACTATTATTGTTAGGAGGTCCACTTAAACTGTACATGCCACTCCAATTTAGTAGGTTCTCATGAACTGGTCCCTGTAATCAGATGGATTTGGGTAGCTGCAACTACTGAGGTCTAAAATATAGGCTATTGCATAATCTATATCCCATTATCTAGTGTCTATAAGTGCAGTCTTTCTAGTATAGGCTTGGAAAAGAAGAATGGGAATAAACGCAATGGTAATGATTGGAGTGAATTTATACTATACCTGACATGATTAAAATTAATAGATGTAACTTGGAAAATTTATTTAGATTACAAGACACCCAAATCATGATGTAATAAAACTAACTAATATATCACAAAATTGCATGTAACTTTCTATGCATTTCCTTATGATTGACTTAGTGTGTGTTACTATTACATAATTATGTGTATGACATACTTATGTTACATTAAATTCACTATTGAGTTTGTATTTAACATTTCAGTGTTTCGACGTGCATGTTGTAGATAGTAGAAATGGTCCAACCTCAATATGTACAATATAGTTGATAAGCTTTTTAGTGGTACATTTTTGTCATTTATGGGCATGTGTAATATTAGGCACTTATGCATAGCAAGGGTTGTATCCAAAATATGAATGTAACTAGAAACATGTTTAGAGGTACTATAACCTAAAAGCATTAACTAAGCTACTTAATTGTTATCTGAACTTATATTATGCTTGGATATATATATTGTGGCATGCTTGCCAGATGATAGGTCTGAGACCTTGTGTGATGTGATTTTGTGCTGAGAATAATTGATTAATTAGGGGACTAGATGGGTCTAGGAGTTAGTGATAATAATGATGATGAATATAAAAGTGCTTTTTGCATGTTTAAATTTTTGATTTTTTACCTAGGTAGCCGTTATGCTGCTCAAATTTTTGTAGAATGTATTTCTATCCTATAAAATGCTTTTAGCAATCAATTATAGATATTATAAGAGTAATAGAATATCATAATATAGAAATAATGATAACAGAACACTAGGGTAGACAAGGATATAAGTATGAAATGAATGATGGCTGGGGTACGAATAGGATGGGTGACCTATAGGAAGTAGCATCTCTTATAGGGTTACTTCAGGAATCAAGCAAAGGGTGTTACACTAGGTGGTATCAGAGCAAGTTTAGGCATTTCTGGGCCTAGTATGCATAAGTACCATGGTTTAGGGTTCTATACCCCATAAAGCTACACTGTATGTGGCTGATTGTTTATTTTCTTGTTATTATGCATGATAAGTGAATTAATCCCACTAGAATGAGGGGAAGAGATGTCAAGCCATGCTTCCACCACTATACATGGACTAAAAGCAAATGCATCCATAGCAATGCTAATTGATGCAGGAACCATAGGCAAAGGCATAGACTTCACTAGTACTCCTATAATAGATTGAAGATTTGCTTAGGCATATATCTACTACTACTTCAGCACCACCTCCACTCTCTCTATCACTACCACTACTACCCCTAGCTGCCTTGCAGAAGGCTTATCTGGAAAGGGAAAATAAGATAAGTGATCTGGATTTTTTGGGTTCAATAGAGGATAATGCTATGAGGGCTGAGTATTAGCTAAAACAAACCTTTAGTATAATAGAGCAGCTCAAGTACACCTCTACAAAGATTCAAAAATGTGCCACCTCACTCCTTCAAGAGAAGGCTTTCCACTGGTGGGACACCATATGGAGATGAAAAGTTGCTAATGATTTGACATAGGGGTTTTTCCTTTAAGAATTCTAAAAGAGATAGATACTTGAGTCCTACAGGGACAAAAAAAAAGGTATGAATTTCTAAACTTGAAGCAAGGAAAGAGGTTAGTGTCAGAGTATGGAAAGGTTTTTACAAAGTTGAGGAGATATGTTGAAGAGTTCGTGCCTATAATGGAGGAGAGATATAAGAGGTTTGAAAAGGGCCTTAATGTGGAGTTGTGGATGTAAATTGCCACTACTAAGATTTGAGAGTTTTCTACACTGATATTAATAGTATATGCCATGGAAGAGATAGTAAAGGAGAAGAGAGACCTTTTTTAGAAAAAGAAACTATTCACAACTGACCAGACTAGTTTAGCACCTAAGGCAGGCAAGAAGCAGAAAGAGTCTTAGGCTACACAACAGTCCTAGAGGTAGGGAAAAATACAAAGGTTAGGTTAAGCTTTTCAATCTAGGCCTTTAGTGTTCTAATGTCCATGATAAGGAGTGTGCCACCTATATATGGGACATATAGCAAGAAGCATTAGGGACCATGTTGGTAGACTAGATATAAAGAATGTTTTATGTGTGATGCTCGAGACCATTATCAAAAAGAGTGCCCGAAGAAAGAAGCTGATGCCCTACAATTATAGGCTTTCTCCCCAGCACCTAGTAGAGTGCAAAAAGAGGGCAAGAATAATAAGCTAGGCCCTTACCAAAGGATAAGATCGAAGACATAAGCCCTAGCTCGTTAATAGGCTATCCGAGCACATGACGAAGCTAAGGTGCTAGATTTGATTGCTAGTACATTTACATTATTTGATATACCTTTTTTGGCTTTGATAGATCCAAGATCAACACACTCTTATATTTTTAGTACAAAAGCACAAGATAGAGGGCTAGAATCAGAACCTATAGATATAGACATCTTGGTGAGCAACCTAATTAGGTAGTGTGATAATGAACCGGGTATAGATTTAAGACCAAGTGTTTTCAACTGATCTTATTGAACTTCCCTTTGATATGTTTGATAATATTCTAGGTATGGATTAGCTATATAAACATAGGTAATAATTGACTGTGAGCAAAAAAGGCTTAGTCTTAGGACTATTGAGAGACATGAGGTGACAATAGTCGATGAGAGGAATGCCTTGCCTAATATCATCTCAGTGGTGCTAGCTAGGTGACTCATCTAAAGGTGATGTAAGGCTTATCTAACTTATGTAATTAACACCAATAATAAACCACAAAGCCTTGATCAAATACATATGGTATCAAAATTCCCCGATGTGTTCCTAGATGAGCTACCGAGCTTACTATAGTAGAGAAAGCTGGATTTTAAGATTGAGATATGTCTGAGTACCACACATATGTTTATTATCCCATACTAGATGACACTTATAAAGTTAAGGGCGCTAAAGGTTAAGTTATAGAATTATTAGATAAAGGCTTCATTAGGCCTAACACTTCACCTTAGGGAGCACTTATGTTTTTTGTAAAGCAGTAAGATGAGTCACTGTAATTATACACTAATTACAGACAATTGAATAAAGTGATAGTTAAGAACAAGTACCTATTGCCTAGAATTAATGACCTTTTTAACTAGCTTAGAGGAGCTATTGTGTTTTCCAAGATAAATTTGAGATCGGAGTACCATCATTTGATGATTAAAAAATTTGATATTCTAAAAACTACTTTTCAAACTAGATACGAGCACTATGAGTTTCTAGTGCCAGTGTGTTTTCCATGATAGATTTGAGATTAAGGTACCATCAGTTTTAGATTAAAGAAGCTAATATTCCAAAAACTACTTTTCGAACTAAAGATAGGCACTATGAGTTTCTATTGATGTGATTTGGACTCACTAAGGCCCTTGCTGCTTTCATGGACTTGATGAACATGATCTTTAAACCCTATCTGGACTAGTTTTTTGTGGTTTTCATTGATGACATTTTAGTATACTCTAGAAGTCAAGAGGAATATTAACAACACTTAAGGATAGTATTACAGACTTTGAGAGAGAAGCCATTAGATGCTATGCTAAGCTAAGCAAGTGTGAGTTCTAGTTAATTAAAATACCTTTTTTGGGCTATATTACATCTACAGAAGATATTAGAGTTAACCCAAGCAAAGTTAAAGTTGTGCTAGAGTGGAATCCTCCTAGGAATGTGACTAAGATCTAAAGTTTCCTAGGATTGGCTAGCTACTATAAGAGATTTGTAAAGGGATTTTCAATGATTGTAGCTTCATTAACTAGACTGCTGTAAAAAAATGTGAGCTTTGTATGGGATGACAAATGCCAAGCAAGCTTTAATAGGCTAAAGGTGCTATTAACTAAAGCCCCTATTCTCATTCAATCTAAACAGGAGAAAGTCTTTATGAATTATAGTAATGCATCTCATAATGGTCTGGGATATGTATTGATGGATGAAGGTAAAGTGATTGCTTATGCTTCAAGGTAATTAAAGCCACATAAGAGGAATTACCCCACACATGATCTGGAGTTAGCTGTAATTGTACTTGCATTGATAGTGTGGAGGCACTACTTTATATGGTGAAAAGTGCTATATTTACACTGATCATAAAAGCCCGAAGTACCTCCCCAAGCAAAAGGAATTGAATATAAGACAACGACATTGGATAGAGTCAGAAAATATTACAATTGCTTAATTTATTACCACCTAGGTAAAGCTAATGTCGTAGCAAATGCTTTAGGTCAAAAGTTCATAAGTATTATGAGAGTTATGAATGCTCGAATACAATACACTAAAGGTGATGCAATCTTAGCTGAGTTGCTAGTGAAACCTAATTTCAAATAACAGGTGAAAGAAACATGAATGTGAAATGCACAATAACTATAGATGATGAGTAAAATCAAAGAAGGGAAGACCACTAACTTTGAGTTTAAAGAACATAGTTGTCTCTACCACTATGATAGATTATGTTTACCTAAATAGATGAACCGAGGATATAGATTTTGAGGGAAACACATAAAGCTCTATATGCTATGCACCTAAAGAGTACAAAGATGTACCTTGATTTAAAGCCTTATCATTAGTGGCTAGGAATGAAATGAGATATGGTAGAGTATATAGCTTGATGTTTGACATGTCAATAGGTGAAAGCTAAGCATCAAGTTCCTTTGGGATTGTTACACTTGATAGTGATTCTAAAATGGAAGTGCGAAAAAGTTACTATGAATTTTGTGATGGGTTTGCCAATGATGATGAGTAAGTGTGATGCAGTTTGGGTGATCATGGATACACTAACTAAAATAGCTCACTTTATTCTAATAAAAATGGATTATTCCTTAGATAAATTGGCACAATTGTATATCAATCTCACACTGCCCCTTATCCATAGATAGATGGACAATTAGAATGAGTAATATAGGTACTGAAAGATATGTTACACAGTTGTGCCATTGAATTCAAAGAAAATTGGATCAATATATATCCTTAGTAGAATTTCCCTAAAATAATAGCTACCAGACTAACCTAAGCATGGCTTCATATAAAGCAATGTATGGTAGAAGGTCTAGAGCTTATCTCTGTTAAAGTTAAATAGGTGAGAGTAAACTTATGGGACTTCATTTGGTCAAAGATGCCAAGGAAAAGGTTAGAATCATAAGAGACAAGTTAAAGGCTACCACAGACTGATAAAAATTATATGCTAACCTAAAAAAGAAAGACATTAAATATAAGGTTGGTGAGAAAGTGTTCTTGAAAGTATCACTATGGAAAAAGATACTCAAGTTTGGCAAGAAAGGAAAATTGAACCCTAGAGTCATTAGTCCATATAAGATTGTAGAATGTGTGGGACTAATGGCTTATCAATTAGCCTTACCACTAGAATTGCAATAGATCTATGATGTATTCCACATCTCAATGATAAGGTGATATTGATCAGATCCTTCACATGTTATAGCTAAATAAGAGATTCAAGTGTAGCCACACATGACCTATGAAAAGGAACCAGCATAAATCTTAGCTAGAGAGATCAAACAGCTGAGGAATAAAGCCATACCATTAGTAAAAGTGTTATGGAAGTATCATAAAATAGAAGAGACCACCTAAGAAAGCAAGGAATGGATAAAGGCTCAATATCCACATCTATTCTCATCAAGTAATTTCAATGATCAAATTCCTTAAGAGGGGAAAGATTGTAATGCCTGCAAAACTCAATTCTATAAATAATACCTCCAAGGCATGAATAATGTGTCTCGAGCAGTTGGGGCACTCTGTGATAGCTAGGAAGAGGAGTACTTGTCATAAAACTTTGATATGCTAGAAAATGTTGAAAATGAATTAATTAAAACTTTTAGCAAAACCTATAAATCATTTTTAGCTAAGAACTAGTGAATAGTGACTTTAGTTGAGTTTGTGCTAAGAAAGCTCTAAGATATGCCCAAACGGACCTAAAAATACCAAAACCTAATACTTAAAAATTCCAATGAGTCTATTAGTGAAGGAATCTTAATATTCTAAGGTCATTTGATATTTATTCAAAATTTCTTGATTAAATGAGTGAATAGTAACCCTAGTTCCCAAGGGCTTTTTGACTAGAGATTTTATGAGGCCCTTAATAGGCATTATTGAGAATTTTTAATACTAAAATTATGATTTTTAGTGGTTTAAAGAAATTATTTTGAATTTTTGAGGTTTAAAAGAAAATCGAATGAAAATGGTTGTTGGATCAACACGTGGCACTATCCAAGTTGTCCACCTCACTAATATAAAAGCCTAGAAACTTGTGAGAGTGCCAAATATGCCAAAAGTTATCATCTTCCCCCTTCTCCCTCAAATGACTAATGCCACTCTCATGGATTCCCTTCACCATTTTTTTCTTCATTTCTCTCTCCTCACACACCTAAACTATGACACCTTTTAGTCAGTCCAGATGCCAGCTAATCGTCGAGCTTGACTAAGGTGTGCACTATTATCAAAATATCCAAACTCATCTACCAATTTTATTATTATAAATCATTCTTATTCAAAAATCATTGTGTACAAAAATATAGATTTTTAAAAACCTTTTTAAACAATGTTACTTATTTAAAACTATGAATCCTCATGCTAAAAAAGCAACAACATAATGGCTGTACTAGGCACTATCCTAAATTTAAATAGTAACTTACATAAGAAAATACACTTTTATATCTCAATCACACACTTCCACTAACTCAATGTGATCGTCTAATCACCCCAACAGCACATAAACACAACATACGATATCTTAACCTCAAGAAGAGATATTATACAACATAGCATGCAATCTCATAGTTAAAATAGTTTATACATGTTGAAAACCAAAAAGAACATTTTAAATTAGAATAGTTATAAAATAAATACAAGTTAGGCCCATCCCCTTTACATATACATTTAAGTGCACTTATACATCACATCTATTACATAAATAAAAGCTTTACTAAAATAAGGCCTTCTTTTTAATGTCTTAGTATCTCAAGGCTTCTAGTATCAAAACATCTTTGTACCTACACATTGTAAACAAATGACACACTAAACAAATTGCTTAGTGGTGTAATCAAAATAATATGTGCTAAAATTTCCATTCATACCACGCCGTGGTTATATATTAATCATTAACATACATGACTATTTAACATATAGCATATTATTCATACAAATAAGGATGTGCAGTAACTATGATTAAATTGACATAATCTATGCACTAACTATTTAATATCATGTATACATGGCAAAACAACAAATAAGGTCATCTATTCATTAAATGTAACTATTATGCATCATACATGCATATGCTATGTCATGCATAATGCTTATTTTTATTATTTGCCATCATTTCTTTACTTATACCTATAGGGATAACCCCGAACCTATGGACAATAGGATCTAACTTGTGCAATGGCTTTCATTTTAGATGTGATGGCTGCTACACTAGCATAGTGCAATGTTAAACACGATTTATACGACTGCACCCATATGTGTTATATGCAATGGGCCTTATAGAACCTTTACCAGTGGTTGTATCCACTAGATCCAAATATCAAAACACATATGTTTATAGGTAGACCACAAGTGTACCCTTGGACCTAATCTAAGTATTGAAGTGCCCTAGCAACTGCTATATCCCTTAGTTAACAATCAACTTATCCATTTCCTAAGTTGTATCATCTAATTGGCTAAAAACAATTTTATTTAGTTTCAGCTTATTAAATAAGCTTATATAGCTTTTAATATGTATATTTTAGCCACTGAATTACTAAAACTGCTTAACTTTATTAAAAATATTATTTTTAGCCGTTATGCTCATTTTCCAATTTATTATGCCATATTCACAATAATCATGCTTTCCCATCTCATATATGGATTTTTAGCATGCTTTATAATAAACACATTCAAATAAGGTCATAAAATCCATTTGGGTTATTTTATGCCTTTATTATCATTATTTCTAAAATTATGGCATAATATGCTCTTAGGAGCTCTTTTGGGTCATTTTTGGGTTTAAGCCATTTTATGCTCTCAACCCTTGTTTCTTTCATAACATTATTTGCAATCATGTTCATATATGTGAAATAATATGCAAACACTATTTCTTACACAATTCCTTATGCTTTTATGCATATATTCCATATAGGTCATTCGGCCACACTAGGTAATATAAGCATATTTAAAGCTTATCAATCCATTAATCACATTCCATGGCCATATACACAACTAACATATGCATAACATTTCATTTCCACTTATTATGTCCAAACATTCCATGTCATTCTTATTTATACTCGTGTAACTGCATTTAGCCTTCATTAAGCATGAAAGAAAGTAACTCATACTTTAGCACTACAACATTCAGTCCCCCTTCATAAAATGGCTATAATTTATATATACCACACATACACCCTACAACCATGATTAATATGCCAAATATCACATGGCACACTCACATATTGCATATAAAGACAATTTTTACATAATATGTACATACACTAATCATAAGGCACATTTTGCACATTGTACATCTCTAATGTATTCTCTCACATTCACTCATATAAGCATTAAATATGAGGATTAAACACAATTTATGCTCATCAAATCTTAATTGCTCAATTTAGCTACTTGTGCCTTGTTATGCCACATATTATGCTCTCATTAACACATAAATAACATTTGACACCTCCACTTTATTTCAATGCATTCCAATCATTTGAATCATCTTATTACACTTATTACATGCCATATTACACAATTAATGCATGTCATTAATGTCAGCATACACAAAGAAGCATTTAACGCATAAATGACATAATATGTGCATTTAAGGGTTTTAGGTGAAAATGCCCCTTTTATTTTTATTACACATATTGAGGCAAATAAGGATGTTCTTTGAGACCCCTCTATGCCTTAGATTTGCTTTTTGTCATGGTTTAGTTTGGATTGTCCTAAAATAAACTAGATAAAACTTCAAAAATCTATAATAATTCAACCATAGCTTTAAAAATTAATCTAAGGCCATTTATCAACTCTTGGGTACCTTTAGTATCTAGGATAAAAATAATGAAAGGAAGAAAATCTTACCCAAAAATTTTATGGTTACTATTTACAAAGTTGTAAAATCATGAAAACCAAGCACCTATTTTCAAAATTTTTGCTTCCTAAATGACTTTTAGGGCATTGAGGCTCTACGATTCAATTTTATTGTGGTGATTTTTGCCCTAAAGGGAGGAATTAAGAAAGAAAAATGGTAGAGAAGGAGGTGTGTCGGCTACAATTGGTGAGGGAGATGAATAGCAAATTTGACTTTTTGAGTCAAATTTGACTATTTATACTCTCTCTAAAAAATACACTATTTATCATTTTTTACCCCTTTTTTTCTTCTCTTTCTAGGCTAATTAAATTGCCATTTTTAATTGAATAATTCACTTTAATTATCCCCTAAATGCCTCTAAGAATTGGTTTTCAAAAAAGCAAAAAAACCAATTAATGTTGCTATTTTTATGTTGCTTGATTTCTCAAAAAATTACTTACCAATATCAAAAAAATACTAATTTTAGTGCCATTTGATTTCTTGGAATTTTAAAGTATTAGGTTTTATAATTTTCATAATTTTCTAAGCAACTTTGAAATTAATTTAAGATTCAGCTTTGCCTTGGTCACTATTCCTAAGACAATGCTGTAAAAACTTTCTTAGCATTTTTAACCACTATAATGACCTCATATTTATTTCAAACTTTACCTAAAATTATTTTATTATTAATATTTTCATTTGGTGTCTTTAGTGTATCTCAAGTCTCGAGAACACTATTTATCTCGAGAAAAGTACAATTCATAATTACCGAGATTTTCGAGGTGTTACACCTAAACCCCATAAAAATTATATGATTCCTTACCTCCATAACCTCTAAAATCTATTCTGAGTGATAAAATTAAGAAATATTGACTAGAAAGAGAGATATAAGTAAGGGTTCAATAGTGACATTTTTTAGTGTAAGGCTTTTAATCCCACTTTTTATTATTGTTTTAGGTAGCTTTATGTGTTCTATGAATAATCGTGTGCTTAACTTTAAAGCTAGAGTTATGTAGCATTATTGGGAATTTTTTAAAACCTTAATTGTGTATGTTTAGGTCAAAGAAAAAGAATTAGTAAAGAAAGTTATCCCAAGGAATAAAGTAGTGGAAAAAGGTGTTTCCACACCCTAAGTATGTGAATTTACTATAATCTATATATGTCATGATGTGTGTGCATGAAAATATACATGTGAGTGTGTGTGGAAGTATGAGTTGGTATGTATGTGTGTATGGTTGATGTGAAATGTGTATATCATTATGTCAGTATGAAAGTGAGAAGTATGTGTGAATGATTAGTAAGGAAGAAAACTAAGCGCATATATGTTAATGGTGTGGCCGAATGGTGTATGATAGCATTGTGAAGTGTGCTTATGTGTGTGATAAGAAATGGAATGGTAATTAACCAACAAAGTAAACATAAGGTGTGTTTATAATGGAAAAAGTGGTAAAGGAAATAAAGGATGGTAAATATGTATTGCATAGGATAAAATGTTTTAAGGTGTATTATTTTAAGGTGTACTAAGTATGTAATGTGTGTGAAAGTGATCATTTATGGTATGAAAGTATGGCATGATGTGGATGAATGTATTAGATAAAAAAATGCAAGTAAATATGATGATAAGTAATGGCATTGATATTGACATCGAAGTACAAAAATTATGGTAATGATTATGCAAAATAGTAATGTTATTAGAATGAATGGTTTTATGGTGATAAGATAATCATAGAAGTTATGAAAATGACTAAATGAATAGTGTTTTACTTGTAAAGTGACCCTTAATTTGGAAATTTGTTTAAGTGCTAGTGTGCATGTCCATGTGAGAATTATGGGGATATTATAATTGTTTATAATTGAACTATAACTATGTTAATAAATTAATATTAGAAATTGGCCCATATTAATTAGACACCCACTAGATGGGTTAACCAGTTAACTAGGGAGATAGTAGTTGCTAAGGGTTTGGAATATCCTATAAGGTTGATCCCTAATATCCCTACTGCTGTTGTTAGGAGGTTCATCCGAATTGATCCATGCCAATCCAATTTGGGAGGTTCTCAAGAATTGGTCCCTGCTATCAGATGGAGTAGGGTAGCTGTAACTACCCAAGTTTAAAATTTGGGCTATTGTACAGTCTGGATCTTATTATCCAGTGTCTGTAAGTGTAGTCTTTCCAGTATAGGCCTAAAAAAGAAGAATGGGAATAAATTCAATGGTAATGACTGGAGTGAATTTATTTTATACCTGACATGATTAAAAGTAATAAATGTAACTTGGCAAATTTATTTAGATTACAAGACACCCTGATCATGATGTAATAAAACTAACTAATATATGACAAAATTGAATGTTACTAGCTCTGCATATCCTTATGATTAACCTAATGTGTGTCATTATTGCATAATTATGTGTATGACATATGTATGTTGCATTAAATTCACCATTGAGTTTATACTCAATGTGTCAGTGTTCTGATGTACATATTGTAAATAGTAGAAATGGTCTAACCTTAACATGTACAATATAACTAATAAGCTTTTTTAATGGTACATTTTTGTCCTTTATGGGCATGTGTAATGTTAGGCACCCATGCATAGCAAGGGTTGGGTCAAAAATGTGAATGTAACTAGAAACATGTTTTGAGATACTGTAACCTATAAGTGTTAACTGAGCTACTTAATTGCTATCTGCACTTATATTATGCATGGATATATATATTGTGGCATGCTTACCAGATGATGGGTCTGAAACCCTATGTGATGTGATTGTGTGCTAAGAATAATTGATTAACTTGGGGACTAGATGGGTCTAAGAGTTAGTGATAATGATGATGATGAATATAAAAGTGCTTTTCACAAGCTTAAATTTTTGGTTTTTTTACCTAGGTAGTTGTTATGCTGCTCAAATTTTTGTAAAATATATTTCTATCCTATAAAATATTTAGCAGCCAATTATAGATATTATAAGAGTAATAGAATATCAAAATACAAAAATAATGATAACACAGCACCAGGGTAGACAAGGATATAAGTGTGAAATGAATGATGGCTGGGGTAGGAAAAAAATACTAAAAATTAGTGTTTTTCCACTCTCTCACCTCAAATCCACCATAAATTTGAAGGAAGAAGGCAAAAGGAAGCAAAAATTCAAGCTTGGTGAATAGTGCCATTTTTGGGTAAATGGCCTCCAAACTCAATTTT
>CANXYI010491403.1:0-10991 GCA_948208565.1 Hura crepitans
TGGGAAGCAAAATCACCTCATCTTCTCCCTTATCCTTTAATGGCTAATGTTATCCCTCTCTCTCTCCCTATCTTTTTTCCTTATTTAACCCCTAAATCTAAGTGATTTCTTCAAGGTGAAACTCCTATCTTGACCTTCACATCCTTCTGAACATGATTATGCTGAGAAAAAACCATGGGATTGCTTATTTCAGGAGATTTTGAATCTTAATAAATAGTGACCAATTTGATTTTAAGAGATATTTTTTCAAGGTTTCTTATTTTTATTACATAGTATTTGAGATTTATAGAATGCCTATGTAAACAATTTTCAATTTAGAGTTATGTAGATTTTTGTAGAAATTTTCTAAGCTAAAACCTATTATGTTCATAGTATAATAGTGGAATTGATAAAGGAAGAGGAGAGCAAGGGTTTTGGAGTGCAATCTGAATGTTTTGGAGCCCATTATAAGTGAATTGAACATCATATGCATTGTGTGTTTACTTTTGTATCATTATGTGTTAATATGCATATATAAAAGTGTGGCATTAAGTATGTATGTATGTAGTTTTTCATGCTTTATGAATGATTATGTGGAGTGTAGGAATGATGTTGAGTATGAATGCATAAAGTAATGAGAAGGAAATAATGTGTATGTGTGTGATTGAGTTATGGTCAAATAGTATATGTACAAAGAATGCGTCTGTGTGTATTTGTAGTTAAGTTGTATATGGCAGGTAAATTAATTAGTGATATAGTGATAGGCGTGATTAGAATGAGAAGTTAATGAGACATTACATGTATATGTGTTTTGACTGTATGGTCAAGAGGTATATAAAAGAGTATATGTGTATATATAAGTATAACTAAAGGTGTATAGCACAAATGAAATGATAATTAAGTAATAATGTGATTAAGGTGTGGAGTTAATTATTAAGTGAAATTAATGTAATAGGTATTGTATATCCAATATGTGTTACATATGTATGTGTGATTATGTATATGGACTAGTCAAAGTAAATGCATGTGTATGTTCTTCCATGAGGAAAATGTACATGTGTGGTATGGTTAATACAATAAACATGAATGACTAAGGGTAAGGTGAAAACATAATGTTAATGTGTGGGAAATGTGGTTAGCTAAATTGTGCATTAAGAGTAAAGGTATGTGTGCATATGTGATTGGTAGGTGTATGTAATGTAAATGAGTTAGGAAATAAGGAAAATGTATAATGTTAATATAAAACTAATAAGAAACTAGTGAAGTGTGCTTGTGTATGTAGTGGCCATGAGGTATAGGTAAGGATATCTAATGCCTATAAATCAAGGTTTCATGGATAGTACCCTAGAAGCTTAAATAAGTTTCTTGGGAAGCTAAGATACCTTTTTAAGGCAAAAAAGATTGTGTACTAGTCATAAAACTTTGATGGGCCAAAAATTAAGGAAAATGAAATAATTTACAAATTTAGCAGAACCAATAATTCATTTTAGGTAGTAAACAAGTGAATAATAGTTTCAATTAAGCTTGTGTTGGGAATAACCCAAGATGTGAATAATACATCCAGGTTTTGGAACAAATTACATGAAGCTCTTAGTACTCGATTGACATATATTACAACTTTTCACCCTCAAACAAATGGAGAATCAAAATAGGTGACCCAAGTACTAAAGGACATGTTACACAGCTATGCTATAGAGTTTAAGGGAAGCTAGGATAAGTACCTATCTCTAACTAAATTTGCATACAATAATAACCATCAAGCCAGCTTAAGTTTGACACCTTATGAGGCGTTGTGTGGTAAAAGATGTAGAACTCCTCTCTATTAGAGTGAAATGGGTGAAAGTAAGATTATGGGACCATATTTAATGAGAGATGCAGAAGAGAAAGTCAGGGTCATAAGTGAGAGATTAAAAGTAGCCATATATCATCATAAATCTTATGCTAATCTGAAATAGAGGGATATTGAATGTAAAATGTGTGAAAAAGTATTTTAAAGGTATCATCATGGAGAAGATACTCAAGTTTGGTAAGAAGGGGAAGTTTTGTCCTAGATTTATTTGTCCCTATGAGATTACAGAACGTGTGCGACCATTAGCATACAGACTAGCTTTACTACTTAAGTTATCACAAATTCATAATGTGTTCCATGTCTTAATGTTGAGGTGATACAAATCTAATCCATCCCATGTGATATCAGCAGAAGATATTCAAGTACAACTAGACTTGACTTAAGAAAAGGAACCAGTGTAAATTCTTGGTAAAAAATTGAAGCATAGAGACATCACAATATAGAAAAGGCCATATGGGAAAGCGAGGAGTAGATGATGGCATAATACACACATTTATTTTCATCAAGCAATTTTGGGGATGAAATTCCTTAAGAGGGGAAGAATTATAATGCCCTTGAATCGAGGTTTCATGAATACTACCCTAAAGGCTTAAATAGGGTTCCTCGGAAGCTAAGATACCTTTGTAAGGCTAGAAATGTTGTGTACTAGTCATAAAACTTTGACAGGCTAAAAAATGATGAAAATGAAATAATTTAAAAATTTAGAAGAATCAATAATTCATTTTAGGCAACAAACAAGTAAATAATAGCTTCAAACAAACTTGTGTCAGGAATGACTTGGGATGTGCTTAGACAGACCTAAAAATGTCATACCCTCTAAGTTAAAATCCCATTGAGTTCATTGGTGAAGGAACTTTAATTTTCTAAGATTGATTGATATTTTTTGAAAATTTCTTAACATAGTAAGTGAATTATACACCTTCTTGCCATTAGAGTTTGGACCTAATATTTTATAAGCCCCTAAGTGGGAATAATTGAGGATTTTTGGAATAAAAATAATTATTTTTAGAATTACATATCAATTTTTAAAATTTTTAGAAGTTTAAGAGAAAATTAGGATTATTTGTGCCGTTAGATCACCACATGTTGCGATCTAACCATGCCACCACTTAATATTTAAGCCTTCACACATGTGGGAAGGCCACATGTGTGACAAAAAGCCATTTTCAACCTCCTCACTCCACCAAAACTGACATCACCCACTAAGAAAAATCCCCCACCATTTTTTTCATTTTCCAACCTTAATTCTCCATAAATCTTTGCAAAAATTATAAGGAAAATACCTCCATGATCCCTAGAACATCTTCTATGTGAGAAAACTCAAAAATAAGGTCTCAAAATGGAATACATGAATATAGTGTGAATAGTGACATTTTTTAGTGTAAGTGTTCTTTTTTTAGATATTATTTTTTTAAGTAGCCATGATAATTCTAAGAAAAACCATATTTGGAGATTTCAATTTAGAGCTTTGTGGGATTTTATATGAATTTTCTAAATTCTAGGTTACATATATAGGTGAGAGAAGAAATAGTGAAGAACCAAGGGTTCCAAAGAAATGAAGTGGTGAAGAAATGTGTAAAGATACCTTAGGTATGTGAATTTAGTGCCATGAATGCATACCATGATGTGAATCCATGTGTGTGTACATAAATATGGGTATAGAAGTGTTAGAATGTGTATGTATATGCATGTTTAGTTAAATTAAGCATACCATCATGTATGAATAATGGTGAAATGATTATATGCATGTCATTGGGATAAGAATAACATGTGTATGTGAATGATAAGTATATGGCCTAATGGTATGTTATGTGCGTCAAGGTATGTGCATGCATGTATGGTACATGATAAATAAGTGAAATGTTGTAAAATGTGATGGATAATATATACATGCCATGAAATGTGAGGTATATATATATATATATGATAATGGGTATTTAATTAATATGTGGGTTTATGGCATAATATGGAATTAGTAATGTTAATGAAAATGTACATAATGGGAGAAATGAATGGCATGTGTGGTATGTAAAGGAATATGACACTTGATGAATAGAAGTATTGGTATACAGTGGGAGAATTATAGTTATTATGGAAACATCCCATGATGGATGAAATATGGACATTATGAGAAGTGATATGGTATGAATTATGAGGAAATATGCTAGGTGAAATATGGGGAAATGACCAAATGAATAGTGAAAAGTGACCAAATAACCTGTAACTATTTAATGACGTAAGCATAAGAATGTAATGTAATTATGGAATGTGAACAAGGATGTAAGTAGATAAAATGACTTATACCTATATAATAAATAAATAATATAGTTGGCCCAATAGTTAGACACCCATTAGATAGGTTGACTGGTTAATTAGGGATTAGTAGCTGCTAAAGATACTATATCTTTTAGGCTATTATTTGGAAGATTATAATGGTGGGTGCAGCCATCGAGGTCAAGATGTTAGCCATTACACTATATAGTTACAGGCACTACGGTTCCAAAATGGGACCATTACACTAGGTGGGTGCAGCTGCCAAGGTTTTAAGATAAACCACTATATTATGTGGGTGAAATTATGACGATCTGAGATATGGGCCACTACATTATGTAGGGTAGTTATAACTACTGAGGTTGTGAGATAGGCCGCTGCCCTATATGGGTGCAACCATAGTGGATCTGAGATTTGGACCACTATACTAGGTAGGTACGCTATTGAGGTATAAAATGTGGGCCACTGTATAGCATGGATTCCCTCTTTATCTAGTGCCTTAAAGTGTTGTTTATCTAGTACAGGCCTAAACATAAAAATGAACACTAAAGTTAATTATAGGAAGGAATTGGTGATATTTAATATAGATAATAATCAAGGAATGAAAACCTAGAAAATTAATACTGACATGACATTAGAAAGGTAAATAATAAGCTAGATGAATAAATTAATATTATTTTATGAAATAGTGTCTGCATGTTATGTTATGATCCATAATTTGAATGTTGCATGTATATATGCATGACATGCTTTTATTGCATTAAATTCATCACTGAGTTATATACTCAGCGTATCAATGTTCCGATGCATAGGTCATTGATAGTGTAATTGTCCAGCCTCAATGTCATTTTGTAGTGTAGTAGACATATATTTTAAGGGTATTATTTCTATACTTTTCATGATGTTAAAGTATGGCACTCATGTATAGATGTGGGGTTAGGCTTAGTTAGAGTAAATATTCAATGTATGTAAATTATGTGACTAATGTATTGCCGAATATGTGGGATAATATATTGATCTATCTTTTCTAATTATTATAGGCCTAAGGCCCTACGTGTTGATGATTGTGAACTAATGTGTGATGATATATGGTATTGGGAGACTAGAAGGGTCCAGGAGATTGTGAATAAGTTGAATATGATTTTAGAAGTGTTTTTGCTAGTGTATACTTTCAGATTTGTTACCCATGTAGCCATTATGCTGCTTAAATTTTTGTAAAAAGGACAATAAGCATACAATATTTTTTTTTCATATTAAAATAGTCAATATAAGAAGGTTAAATGGAAATTTTTTCCAAACTTCCTAAATGGATAAATAAGATTGATGATGTCATAAGTGTTAAACTAGTGAGGCTTATGGAAATCTAAAGAAGATTGAGCCATAGGAAGTGTATTCCTTGTCTGGTTCCTTTGGCAATCGGTAGAGGGTGTTACAGGATAACAAAGTGGATGATATAATGTTTGAGGGTATTTAATATGTGTTTGTCCTTGGGAGAGTGTGATTATGAGAATGGAATGATTAATAATGAAATAAATAAATGAGATTTGTGTGTTCATAATTTAATGATGAAGTAAAGTATGGAAACATGACAACCATAACTTAATAGAAACTTAAATGATGTAACATGGCATGATAATGGCATGAGTGGCCAATAAATATGGTTATGTAAAATGAGCAAAAGGTATGATTGATATTAGACTCAAAAGTATAAGTACTTGTAGAAGAATAGTAATATTATAAAGGCATATACCTATAAATAAATAATATTGCATGCTTGCATGATGTGTGTGTGTTATACAAAGCATATTTCATTAAATTCACCATTAGGTGTATAATTAACATATTTGTCCTCTAATGGGTAGGTGTTAGATGACAACTAGTAATACCACATAATACAGCAGTGTAGCAAAAGACTTCTAAGGGGAACATTCCATTTATACATATATAAATAAGAGTTAGATTAGTGGCACTCATGTATGAATGAGGTTATGGTCATAGAGGTAAATAGATATGCTCTAGTGTATTAAAGTACTATAACTAAAATGGTATAGCAAGCTAGATTCTAAGCTATACACATATGCATTCTTATTTATTGTAGCTAGGTTATTGCTTTGATTGATCTGTGTATTTCACTTATTGAGAAATTGTTATGATGATGACACCATACGAGAATTACTAGAGGGTCAGATGGATGCAATAAGTAGGGTAATGTTGAGAATAGTTTTAAAAGTGTTCTTACAGGTTCAAAATTTTTGGTTTTTCATCTGGACAGTCATTATAGTGTCGGAATTTCATAAATTTAGGCTTTTTAAAAATTGGGGTTTTTAAATCATAATTCACATGAGGTTAAATATGGTCAGGTTGGATTAGTATAAAGATATGTGACGTTTTAGGAAGTGACATCTCTTGTTTAATTTGAAAATAGATTTGGATAAGAGGTGTTACAATTATAGTGGCTATTGACTATTTCTCAAAATGGGTTAAGGCTGAATCTTTCAATAAATTAGGGGTAAAGTAAATCAATACATTTATTAAAAATCTCTTATTTGATGGTGTGGGTTGCCACATCATTTAGTTATGCATAATAAGGTGCAATTCCAATGCAAAACTAAGTAGTTTGTATGGGATAAAGCATTATAAGTCTTCCTTTTATAGACCATAATCAAGCAGAGTTGCAAAAGAAGTTAATAAGAATGTTAAGAAAATACTCCATAAAATAATGGTTATTTACAAAGATTAGGTAGAAATGTTGCCTTTTTGTACTCTGTGTTTATAGAACTACAACCAAAACATAAATTGGTGCAGTGTCATACTCATTAGTGTATGAGATGTAAGTAGTATTACTAGTAGAGATAGAAGTTTCATCTTTAATGGCTTTGCCAAAAGAAAAATTTTGAAAGCTAAATAGGCTCGAGTGAGATATGAACAATTGGTGCTAGTTTATGAAAATGAATGAAGTGTTTATGTCATATGTAGTTGTATTAGAAAACATTAGCAAGGATGTACAACAAGAAATTAAAGCTAAGAACAATTAGAAAAGGTGATCATGTTCTAAAATAGACAAGGCCATTATTAACAAACCATAGATGAAAATTGAAGCATAATTATAGAGGCCTTTGTCCTATAAAAAAATTATTAAGGTATGGTAGTGTCAAGATTTTAGATCAGAAGGCAACTAGTTTTCGAAGCTCATGAACATGGATATGCTTAAAAATTAATTTTGTTTAAAAAAGTTGGCTAAGTTGAAAAACCAAAAAGGGAATCTTAGGAAAAATTATGACAAACCAATGAGGTGAAAACCTAAAAATAAGTGGTTTATGTTAAAGTTATAGAACATTAAGAGAAAATATTCAACTAAGAAAACATACAAAGGCTAGTTGTTAATGACAATATTGTTAAGAACAATCAATATATATGCCAAGATTAAATGAGACATGTTCTAATGCCAAAAATGTTATATAATAATCATTATTTTTCAAACCACCTTTTAGTGAGAAACTATATACAATTGAATAAATTTTAGCTAAGTATAAGATTTCATCTCAAATGTAGAAGGTGTAGCTTCATGCTTTCTCTTAAATGAAAGTGTCTTATTGTCTCTCATAGAGCTTATAATCCAATTATTGTAATTTTCATCTGTACTTGTTTGACTAGCCTTGAAATTGAGCCTATCTTTAGCACAACACAACATTCCAATAAGTCAAGCAAGGAACATAAGAAATGTCAAGTTAGAGCATTACCCTGAATGCTTAGTGGTTTAGTAGGAACTCTTAACTTCAACCTAAACTACCTTTGTATTCTAGATGGAATGCAAAAGTGGCTTATCTCAGAATAACTATTAGAACACATCTCACTTGATAACATAAAGTTAAGTGGGAAATCCTCTATTATGGGGACATCTAAGTAATTTCATCACCAGTGGTGTCATCAAGCCATGTAATCCAATATTCGTTGGTGGCAGACTTCCTTTCCACTCACCTTGAGCGATGATGATTTGGCAAATAATGAGTCTACAATTTTTCCAAAGGTTCTAAAAATAGCTTCGGCTTCTCTTACAACTATATCTTTAAAAAAAAGCAATTAGGTTGGAAATTCCATTCATCGACTATCTAAGCAAAAGTTAGGCAAGCCTACTAGTGTAAAAACCATCACAAGAAAACTAGGCAAAAAATAGGGTAAAAGAACATTCTAGTGTAAAAACCTTCACAGGTGCACGAGGCAAATGTCCGAGCAAAAGCCTGATAATATAAAAACCCTTATAGGTGCACTAAGGAAAACAAAAGGCAATAAAGTTTACTAAAGGGACAATCTGTGAGAGCTCTCATGGAAAAAGTTAGGACAAAAATAAAATAAGTAGTTATAGAGAAGAAGGAATCCCAACATAAATCCAAAATCTTGTGCCTTTAAAATATCCAAGCCTTGGAGTCTTAGCAGGAATCAAATGGAATGAATTTCGTGTTAACAAGATCCTATCTAGTTTTTGATGTATCTTATAGTCATAAAAGGAATTTTCTTGAGTAATTGCTAGATAACTACCTAAAATGCACGATTGTATACATTGGTCCTATAACACCCCTTACCCATCTCATAAACCCAACTAGATAATAGATGCTATATACCCGGTGCTCTATCTCATGCAATTCTCTTGTACTATTCTAATGGAATTCTAGTAGCATAACGACTGTCTAGAGTGAAAACCAAAAATTTCACCTATCAAGTTTACACTTCTACAACTCAATTCACATCAATCAATATCACATGGATCCTTCTGATCCCCCAACATATCACAATCAATATCTAACTCACTAGATTACAATTTTATACAAACATCTCAATTACAACTCTAATGTTAGTCTTTAACTAACCATTATTACATCTAGAATATTACTAATACATCAAAACAATAATTACACAACTCATTGAAACTTTGAATCTCATACAAACTAAATTCTACATCAAATCTCCATATACATTTACATGAGCCTTTTTCTTGATAAACTTCCTTATTGCTTCAAAACTACTCCTAATGGAATATTTAAGTGACTATTGTCCTTTCGACCAATCTCTTTTTTTTGTTAACTACCTTTATCTAGCACCAATAGAAAAGCCAATACACTAAGTAAGACACTTAGTGGTGTACTCTATGGAATATATATATATTCTATATAAATGCACACATGTTGTGGCACACAGAAAATAATTTCTTCATTTAAACCAGCTTACTTGATACACAAATATAACTCTTTTACATTAAACATAAATTCTCAATGGTCACACAACATACAAGCTCAATACCATGCACCTCATATTATTAAAATAAATTTCACTATGAGTATAATAGTTTGAAATAAATTACATGGACAACCTAAACCCCTCACCTTACATTCCTTTAGAACTTTTTACCATATCTACACACTTTGAATACTAAGTCACATCAAGCATACATATATGGTTCAAAGGACCTGACTCTTAACCATACCGAATAAGTCTTGTCATTTAATACTATTAGGTCCCTATCCAAACTTATCATAAGGTACCCATCTCACTAATTGAACTTATCCCACATTCCATAGCTTACATGTGTAGGCAATATATGAATTATAAAGTTAGAGATAGCTTACATGTATGCATTATCAATTAAATACACATTTATATTCTTCTAGGTAAATTTAAGATTCTCCAGTTATAATTAATAAGACTATTATCCTATCAGTTGCCTTTACATTGCATGAGAGACTTATTGCACCATTATTTTAAGCCATAAGTTCATTTCTCATTTAGGCTCTAATAGTTTTAAGTTACTGAACCACCATAATACTAAAGCATCTTATCTTGAAAGTTGTAAACATCTTTATTATGGTTCTAAGACTTCCATATTCAATCATGAATTAAGTCATCTAGCATGCCACATTCACTTACAATTAATTCTATATTTATACCAGTGAACCCTTGTGCTTTCTTATGTTCTTATCTCTATGTTTTGCTACTATTCATATAATTTATACTTGTATTGTTATCCTAGTTATCACATATTTTTAAAAATTTTCATCCATATTATTAGCTTAAGTAGCCTATACTCAACAGTTAGAGGTTCGATGACTAGATTATAGGGATAATAAAAGTGTGTATTGGCCCTACATTATGAACGTTAAGCTTTGCACAAGCCCTAGTGTAGTGGCCTATCCTATGGACCCTAGCCATTACACTAGCCTGGTCTACCAAGTAGACTAATGCAGTGGTCCATCTTGTGGACCTCGGCCACTATGCCGGCCTAGTCTAATAGAAGGATCTCAAACTTCCTTATAACTAAACAAAATATCAGTATCATCATATCATGTCATCATGTCAGCACAACATAGTACAGTGACCCATCTTGTGGACCCTGACCATTGAACTAGCCTAGTATGATAACTGACAAATCTACTAATTGCTAATCCTTAGGAGACTAGTTTACCGATTCAGTAAGCTGTTTAACTCATATGGGTTTGTTACAGTCCTTTATTTACTTTATTTTAGTAATATAATTTTAAGTAAAATTTCTCATTTTATATTTTTGGCTTATCATCTCATTTCTCTTTTAATCAATCACATAAAATCTGAGATTATAAAGAATTTCTCATCACCACTTATTATGTGTGATCATCATAATGAACATCACCATGATATTCTCGTAACACCTTGTCTATATCCACAACGTCATTTGTTTTTAAATAGCAAGTATAACATATTCATTCTCAATTACATATCACTTATGATTCCCTTTTACATCATCATTACATCATGTATATTTAGGTAATGAGTACCTCATATTTATTCTTACATTCATACAATTTGAGATCTCTCTATTATTTAATTGTATTCATCTTCCATGATAAGTAGAGTAACTCTTTAC
>CANXYI010491413.1:0-14373 GCA_948208565.1 Hura crepitans
TATATACAGGCATAGGTGGTGTATGTTTGGAATTACAGTTTTATATATATAAAATGATTGTTTTGAGAATGCATGATGATTTGTGGGTCTTTGACCCTGTGATTGAATGTGCTGATGAATGTTGACTGAGATTTGGAGGACCAGAGGGTCCAATGGAGTATATGGTGGTTGCATATTGTTTAGAAGTGATTTTCTTGCAGGTTCAAATTTGGGTTAGGTAACAGGGCAGCCGTTATGCTGCCCGAATGTTAAGAAATGTCTGGTAGTGCCTGACGGCGATACTCCCGAGTTACAGACACACCGGAGGATAACACACCTTATCAGTTCAGGAGATAGAACTGGTAGGGGGTGTTACATTCTATCTTTCATTTTTCTTGAAAATTTTTTTTGGAGTACTCATTTTTATCAAAACTAGATAATCAATTTTCATGATTTATTGAATATTTTCAGCTCTATTGTTTTACCTAAGGGAGGACCTAGAAATAAGGGTTAGGGGCATGGAGAAATTAAAAGAATTAAAAGGCCCAACTTACATAAAAGAAAAAAATTATGAGAGCCAAAATATAAAATTTTCAAGAAAATTTTGGAGAAAAAGCGCTGAGGGGGCCCTGAGCATTGGTCTGCCCTTGGTTTCACAATAAAGATAATTTAGAGTATGTACTTCAAAATCAAAATGATCTTAAAAAGAAAAATCAATCTTAAAATATTTCAATGTCACGCCTCGACTTTCGGTCCGATTGTTCATGAGGTTAGAATGAAATTAGAGGAAAAATTAGGGAATGAAATAAATGTATAAATTGACTAGAGTCAGTTGGCGTGAACAATAAAATGAAAAACCATTAAAGAGCAAAATGGTAATTGTGTTGAAAGACTGAGGGTAAAATGAAAAATTCACTATTAATGGTAAAAAAGATGAGAGTGACATATGAGAGTAATGAGAAAGTGACATGTAGCTTGATAATGATGAGAAAATGTGAGAAAAATAAGGTTCGGGAGTGGGGTCCAGTGAATAGTGACACTCAGGTTGTGAATAGTATTCTCGGGCCAAATAGAGTTAACTTGGTTGAAAATTAGTATTAATTATAAGATACATTATGGTGAAATTTAGGAAGCATTTGAGGTCGTATAAATGGTTAAAAAATTAAAAACAAAATCTAAATTATGGTGTAATGTGAATAGTAAACCATTCAGAGTTGAATGGAAAAATACATAAATGTGCTCAAAAAATTTCAAAAGTGGTACATCCTAATAGTAAAAAATTCTAAGAAATCCAAAAATCATAGTGTTGAAATTTTCTAAACATAGGAGCTATTGGAAAAAACTTAGGGAAGGAAATTCAATTAAATGTCTATATTTAAGGAAATATGGTGGAAATTTTGTGTAGGGAGTATTGTTAGCCATTGGATTAAATAGTAGCATAAAGGATCATGGCCATCTAAGTGGAAATAAGGAATTAATGAAGTGGAAATGATTAAATGATATTTTTAAGGGATAATACACATGAAAAAATCTTAGCCATCCATGTGTCTATGTGGACTTTTAATCCTAGCCATCTATGCCACATATAAATAGGTAAATAATAATTATTTGTTCACTTTAGTTTCAGCCATCATCTCTTCCTCTCCACCCTCTCAAAACCGAAATTCACCCTCCCTCTCTCACCATTTTCTTTCATCACATGCAATCATATAAACAGTAAAATGTTACGCAAAAAGGATTATTTTCATCACCTAAACCACTAGCCCTTCAAGAATTATGGAAATATGGATTTTAGAGGATAAAAAGAGATGGATGATAGGTGTTTTGGTCACTCCAAAATGAGTAAGTTAATCCTAAACCAAGTAATGTTTATGAGGATATTTAAAGTATAGAATAGTTTTATGGAATTTTATGTTGGAGTTTTATGTGTAATGATAATTTGTGATGATTTTATGTGAGGAAATCAATTATGGACATGGTGAGAATTGTGAGATGGGATGATGATGAAGTGGAATTCAAGAAGAGAGAGGAAAGCTTGAATGGACTTAAGCTTGAAAGGTATGTGTATTGTAATTTTATGGACTTTTATTTATGAACATGTTATGAGAAGGCTTTATGTGAAGTTGTAAAACTTTACATTGTGTACAATTTAGGCAAATTGATGGATTGGCAATGTAATTAGGAATGATTAAATTGTTATATATGTAGTATAGTCATGAAATGAACATTGAAACCATAAGATCCTAGTGAGGCTGAAAGTGATGTATAAATAATGATAAAATAATCTATGATGTAGTTAGGTTGTATTATGTAATGTGCAAGTTGGTGAATTTTATTTTATGACTAGTTATGTAAAATATAAAGGAATATTTGAATAAATATTAGGATGAAATAATTATGTATAAAGCTATAAGTTGTTAGATTAGGCATTGGAAGTATGTAAGGCTTATAAAGATGTGTCTATATAAATATTCCCATAAAACTAAGTAAAGTCATATGTGAAATATAAAGGAAAATGGAAATTTATTACATAATCAAGAAAATGATGTAATGTACATAACAAGAAATAGGATATACATATATGACATGAAATAGAAAAATATGGAAATGTATAATTGATATGAAAATAGTTGATTGGATTAAAGCAAATAAAATTAAAAATAATAAAGGAATACTTGAAAAATTATTAAGTTAAATAAGAGAAAATAAAATAAGCAAATTGTAGGTAATTAGAATTAATCGTGAAATTAATTAATATGTATTGAATGCATACATAAAAATATAATTATATGTGTATAAGTAAGTAAATGTATGTAAATAAAATAAGTTAATTAGGTGGGAATAAATGGGAATATAAGACATATGTGTATATAAGAATAAAAAGGGAATTTTGCATAATAATAATGTTAATATCAATGGAAAGAAATAAAATAAAATAAATGAACTATATTTAGGAGAATTGAGGAAAACATAGTATATGGAATTAATTAATAAGAGTTAAGGTAATAATTATTATATAAGAAAAGAAATTATGGGGACTAAATTAATTGAAATATAGTATATAATTGTTACAAATTATAATCTTTAAATGCTAAAAATAAGAAAAGATAAAAGAAAAATTAAAAGTAAAGGAATATTGCAAATGGAATATTTGAGGGCATTATAAATAGTTAGGATAGACAATTAATAGTGTAAGAAATTAAAGACATTAACAAAGTATAAAAACTTATATTTGAAGTAATAGATGGTATATAAATAATATGTAATAGAATGAAGGGTAATAATACAAAGTTACAAAGATTAATTTGAAAGCCTCATGGGTAATTAAGTGCATTGAGAAACTCCAATTCATGGGATATAAGTAGCAAACATAATAATGGTACAAGTTATGAATAAATAGATATGTTATGAATTCGAATATATGAATGAGGTCACAATGGGTATAAATAAACATGCTATGATGATGATAATTTATGAAAGCTTTATTCATATGTTCGTATGATTGAAATATGATGCAAAAGGGTATTATGAACATGGTTCAATTTGTGATGATACTTAAATTGCATGAAAATGAATGGAAATTGATAATTAAATGGATTGGAATAGATGGAAAGAGAAACATAATAAGAAACAAGGAAAGCCCATACGAGTTAGACAACCTATTAGATAGGTTGACCGATCAACTAGGAAATTATAGCAGCCACTAGGATAATGTGATATCATTTTCTTAACATGGGTACAGTCATAAAAAGGTCTAACATAACACATATACATAATGCGAGTGCAATTGCAAGATGGTTCAATAAGGCCACTGTACATTCTTAATGTGGGAGTAGCCACAGTGTAGGTCTAAAAGGGCCACTACATATCCATTTGCTTAACACTGGTGCAGTAGCAAAGTAGGTCCAAAATACAATTGATGGATCTCATTATCCAATATCAGGATTTTTGTCTCTTGAGTATGGGCTGAACAAGTGAATAATCAGAATGTCATTAAAGGAATAACACTAAGACAACTAAAGTTAAAAATGAATTTATATGGTTAATGGTAAGATTATATTTGCATAAATTGAGTTCAATACTACCAATAAGTTGATATAATAATTTAAATAAATATAATAGTGTGAAATAAAAGAAATCAAATGCATGTAGTTACGCTACGAAATGTGCAATATACATGAACAAAAACATATAAACAAAATGTTACATATGTAAGTTACAATATACGGAATAAAATGAGAATAAGTTAGAAACTAGAAGCTCAAGGAATGAGAAAGAAAACATACAGAAAGTCAACTAGAAGAGCATATCAATAATGGTAAAATAACTCAATTACTATTCAGATAATTCAAGATAAATTATCAAGATGTTAGAATAAGGATACCTTTTTATGGTAAAAAAGTATAAACACAATTAGAATGTGTATATTATTATTAAGCTTCTAATAAGAATTACGAATAGAAAGATAATTAAAGATTATAAGCAACAAATTCATAAGTAGTCAATACACCACTAAGCAATTTGCTAAGCGCATTGGCTCTTGCTAATATGTAGATTTTAATCGAGGCAGCGGATTGAGTCCCAGCATACAATGGGATTCATGGGCTAACAATTCAGTAAGTGTATCCATCACAAGCATTCAATTGTGTTTGGCATATTGACACAAATAGCTGTGTATAATGCATACTCAAAAATAGTAATTTTAGATTATCTAACTAATAATAGAAGAAGGTAATAACATTAATATTAGACAGTAACTTAAGCATAATTAAGATTAACAATTTGTTCATATACATTATGTCCGAATGTGATACATGTTGGAAGTGTAACAAATAATATAGGAGTTAAATTTTAAACTGGTTACACTATGGTAATCAAATAAGAACACAAATGATACAATAGAATGACAATAATTGAACTGGCTACCTAATAATAATAAAATTGTCACAGCCATGCATCTATAGCTTAATCAAAGTAACAAGTGTAAAATACTATAAGAAATCCTTAATTAGTATGTAAATTGAGATAGTTAAATAAAGTGTCTAAATAAAGTGAATAAAGAATAGTGCTCAAATCAGACACATGACATCCTATATCTAAACTGACTACCAGTTAGGTATAAAGGTGTTAGAGAATGAGACTAGAAGTCTTCTTGCTATTGAAGTTTATGAATTTTTTTAAAAAATAAAACCATAAAGCTAAAGAAGAATGAAGAACTATTTGGAATTTGACAAATTTTATACACTGGTTAGTTTTTCAACTATCTGCAAAGTTTTTCCACTCTAGGAAAACATTGTACAATTTACAAAATAACGTACTTAAGATGCACAAATTATAACTATGTGTCCTTGTTAGCATTTGAAATGGCATAAATGCTAATTTAGTAATTAAAAATTAAAGTATAAGTGTTAAACTCAGCATTCTAAAAGTTTAAGGACCGATTTTAATATTTGGTATAAATTTAGGGTTAAAATCATGTATCCCTTATTATTAAAATCAAGATAATCAATTTTGCTATGACGTTTCTTTTTACAATCATAACAAGTCAGTCTTATATTTCTAGATTGAGATTCATCTAATAACTAAAACTTCTTCTAAATAACTCTTATCAGGAAAAAAAAAAAAAGAACTCTTTTATTAATAAGTTTTTTGTAAATAAAGATTTTTTAACCCTTTCATGGTTAATTTTTTTTTCTATCAATTAAAGTTTTTTTAATATTATTATGGGATAGAGGTAATGACCAGAGTTTTATCTTTCTCTTTGTATTTAATATTTGAATTTTCTAAATCCATGAAAATAGAGTTATATTCATCAATATAGGATTTCAATGATATATCTTTTGCCATTTTAAATATGTGCATGCAATACTTTAAAACCAATTTGGTAGTGAGACTCTTTTTTATGTACAAAGACTCTAATTTCTACCATAGGCTTTTAACAATTTTGTCATAAATGACTTTACACAAAACTTTGTTCAACAAGCATAATTGAATAGCAACCAATGCTTTCTTACAAATCTTGCTTCTATTTTTCAATTTTCAAGTAATTGATCCTTGCCTAATAATGCTTTTTGTAACCCATTTTGTGTTAAAATCACTTTCATCTTAACTTGTTAGAAGGAAAAGCTAAAACTGCTGTCATGCTTTTCAATTTTGAATTTTGAACTTTTCTAATTCTTCAAAGTGTCCTTCCTTTTCGGTAGACTTCACCATCATATCGTCTATATAGACCTCAACTTCCTTTTGCATCATGTCATGGAAAAGCTTAGTGGCCATCCATTAGTAGGTTGCTCTTACATTATTTAGTCCAAAAGGCATTAACTTGTAACCGTATGTCCCCCATTCAGTTATAAAGTTCATTTTGCATTTGTCAATAACCTTCATCAGAATCTAGTTATACCATAAAAAACCATCGACAAGGGAGTACATAGCTACCATAGCTGCATTGTCCACTAGTACATCAATGTAGGGTAAGGGAAAGTCATCCTTAGGGCATGCTTTGTTTAGGTTCCAATAATTAATGCACATTCTAACTCTTTCATCCTTCTTAGGTATTGGAAGGATATTGGCTAGCTAAATGGGGAAGATGATTTCTTCAATAAACTTAGCCTCGAGTAGCTTGATGACTTCTTCTTTTACCTTTTTTACCCACTCGAGTCTCATTCTTTTGAGTTTTTGATGGATTGGAGTGGTGCGATCATAAGTCAAAATGGCATGTTCAGCAGCTTTATGATCAATACCCGGCATGTCCTTGTAACTCCAGGCAAAGATTCTTTCATACTTTTTTAGTAATCTCTCAATTTTTTTTCCTTTCATCAACAATAGTATCATGAGCAATTAATACATTTTTAGGTTGTTCATTTGTCCCAAGATTAAGTAGATTAGTTTTAATAGTTAATGTCAAAAAATAGTCATGTAATGATCGCTTGGATACATGGTACCATCAGGAAAAACATCACATAAATAAGCAAACTCGTTGTTCATTTTATTGGAAAGAAGATTATTTGCCTCAAAGAGGTCACAAAGATATAGTTCATCAATGAGTAAATAAGAATCTACATCTAAATTAGACACAATCTCAGGAGAGTTGGAATAGACTTCTTCAATAGCTAGCAGCTTAGGAAAGACTTCTTCTGTCCACTGGATCTGAGTAAGGTTGCCTGATTCCCAATTAACGACGTCTACAAAAATCTCAAAACGTGGCTTGTAACATCTATCCATAACCATAAGTTCTAGAGTCCCATCATACGTTGTACTCTTTTGCTTAACAAAGTAGTCCACTAGACTGTTCCTTTTCTTTAGGTTATCCCCTTCACTTAGATCGTATCCTAATTCTCTTGTGTCCTTCTAAGTGTGAAGTTGCAGTGGTTCATTTATAGCTTACAAATTCTTCTTTAAACTAGTGCTAGGGAAGAAATCCATCCTCTTCATCATTTTGGACACAGCGAGGTCCATGTAGTCTTCATAAATCCCAGTAACATGAAATCTGTCGAAAGACTGATTGGTGATAGCCAAGGTAGAAACAACATGATCAATTTCAGCTTTTATAGTGATAATGTTGCCATCATGTGGGAACTTGATCATTTGGTGCAAGGTGGAGGGGACTCCTTCAAGTTTATAGAACTAAGGTCTCCCTAGTAGAACAGAGAATATAGCTAGGATATCAATCATAGTAAATTCTACCTCATCTATAATTGGCCCCACTTGAACCTTAGTGGTGAAGGAACCTTCAGCTTGTCTTCTTGTGTCATTATACACTTTGATAGTGATACGTGAAGGAATCAGGTTTTCCTTTCTGATTCCCAAACCAAACAAGATTTTAGTCGGGTAGACACACAATGAGGAGCCATCATCGACCACGGCACACCCCATCTTTTTCCCATTCACTTTGGCCCTAATAAAAAGAGGCCAATTATATTCCCTTTCTTCTAGTGGTAGGTTAGCATCTGAAAAGGTGATAAGGCCTATGTTGCCTATTTTTATCACTTGTACTAGCTTATTAGGGGTAATAGTGGTAGATATAACAACTTAACCTAAGGCTTCGACTACCTTCTGCTTATGGTCCTTATATGACATTAGCAAGTCCTAAATGCTAATATTATCTTGGGTCTTTTTGAGCCATTTTAGCATTTCCTCATACTCACCATCCTTGGTTTCAGGCTCTTCTCAGGTAAGATCCAACTGTTCTTTTTGACTCTCTCTATCGCTTCTCCCTCAACCCTGAGTGGCTCTCTCTTTCTGTTTTTAGAATCTTCATAAGAAGATTCATCCTAGAAGTTTTTGCTCTCTCTAGGCTCACTGTCACTCTCGCTCTCCCAAAAGCTGGCTAAAAGGATAGATTCACTCTCTCTCACCCCTTTACAGATCTCTTGGTTGGATCTATAAATATCTCTAAGCACGTACTCCTTTGGCAATCTAGATTTAAGAAGGCAAACAACTTGTTGTTTGGGTAAGGGGTTTAAGGTGGCTTTATGATTAGGTATTTGTTTAGAATTTATAAGGTTTGGAATGGCTTTTTAAGGAGTTTACAGTTGTCAGTAAGGTGTCTTGTTCGTTGGTGATACCCACTATGACACCCCTTACCAGACTACTTAAGAAATTCGATAGGTGATGCACTTTTTACCAGGTCACCCATCCTTAAATTGCTTTAGGTGTGCATTCTTTAACACTTAAAGTCCATTTTAAAATTTTATCAAATAATGCTTAACTCTTCAATCTATCACTTAAACATTCCTATATGAGGTGTAATAGGCTTAGAAAACCCTTTTAACAGACATTCCTCATGTTACAAAAAATTGGGCAACACAACGGCTACTCGGGTGACATTCCGAAATTTTTTTCACCTATAAAAGAACTTTTATAATATTATTAATCTAACTCATTCTCTTAGACCCTTTTGGTCCCCTCAGTATTCTCATCACACATCAATAACATTTCACAATCACATAGGGCCTCAGGCCCATAGTTATCAGAAACTCATAAAGACAAACTATTTAGATAAACCACATATTTATATACATCACACCTAGCCTTTATATATATATAGACATAAGCAACCTCTAAGCATGATAAACCCATAACTTATAGTTTGTATATGAGTGCTAAATTAACAAAACAAAGGAAAAAGACTCAATGTACCTTTCAAAGTCTGTGCTACTACATTGCACGATCTTTGATGCTGGACTATTTACCTTTGCAACCTGCGCACTAAAACACTGGTACGCTGAGTATAAAACTTAGTGGTGAATTTAATGCATTAAAAACATGTCATATACATGCACTCAAATGCAATAACAGGCTATAAATGCAATGCATAGATTAAATTCATGCAAGGCACTAATTCCAATTAATCAGTCTCTAAGTTCATTTAATTACAATAATGCCACCATGATAATTTCAATTAAATTAATTATTCTATAAATTTCCATCAATTCGATTTATATATTAGTTCAATCTAAATTTAATAAGCCCAAATAGTAGACTACCCCTAAGACACTAGAGTAAAAGGGAACTAAAAAGTTGTGCAACGGCCCACATTTTGAACCTCAATCGCTGCACCGGCCTAGTTTGATAGTAGGGATCAGTTCACTTGAACTTCTCAATACTAGATAAGAGATAGCAAGGATTAGTCAATAGATCTTCTAATATCTCAAACAAATTAACCACCAATCACATTATGGATAGTAGAGATCCGTTCGTAGACCTCTCAATATCCAAAAATCACAGTAAAAAATGTTAGTGGATAGCAGAGATCAGTCCGTAGACTTCCCAATATCCAGATAATCATCAACATAAAAAACTTCCAAATGATATTAGGGATCAATCTATAGACCTCCCAATATCTAAAAAATCATCAGTAATTATCTAGCAGTTACTAATCCCTAAGTTAACTGGTTAACCCATTTAGTGGGTGTCTAACTAATGGGCCATCTAACCTTATTTTATATCCATTTATTTACTGGCCATCATATTATAATATTTAAAAGTGAAAAATAGATAGTTATAAATTTATTTTGACAGTCAAAATTTGACCTGGATAGTTACAAGTCATTTTCAGTCCTACCAGATAGTTACGGGTCAATTTTTCTAAGGCATTTAGGTAACTTTCTTAGGCATAATTAAGTCCACTTTAATTCTAATCTAAGCCATTATTTTAATTCCATTAATGTCCACGTTTAAAGCCATTTATAGTGCATAAGTTTTTAGGCCATTTTCATAGACAGTTATAGGTCATTTTTATGTTTTGTGTACATAATTATAGGTCCAAAATATGTCTACTTCTTATCATTTTCCTGTGCCAATTGCACCCATTTTTATCAATTGCAATAAGCCTAAAGCCATACTTGATTACACATTACAAATGGTCTTAAAAGTGGCCTCGAATCCATTTCACATCTATCTCACAAAAGGTTCAAAATTTAGGCCCAGTTATAGCCATTTAAGGTCTCATTTTAGGTCTATTTTACTATTTTCTTTCAAGCCATTTTTAAGCCCTTTTCTAACTCTATTCCAACCTTTAGTTATCACCAAAACTTTATACACTTTCATGCATCATTAATCACACATGTTTCCATATTTCATGCCAAGTGCACATTACACATTCCATGCCCAAAATGTCATGCCATTTTCACATACACATACACATGCCATGCCATAACATGTACATCATGCCAAATTCACATTACATACCTCTCAGCCAAAGCTTGCTGAAGGCCATATTCATGCTTTCCTTCACATTTATCCATACATACATATACATTAACATCATTTAAGCATGCATACACACACACACACACACACATCATATAACATACTAACCAAGCCTTGACATGCCATGCATATGCCTTGGCCACACCATGAAACTATGCTTACATGCTTTTTTCCATCAAATTCACCACATACACATTATACTACCCTTAATATGCCATTTCCCATGTAATAACCTATGCTACCATGGCATATATATGCCTTACAACTTAAGGCACCCTAAGGAACCTCTCGGCCACTCAAAGTGACACCATCAAAACTTCCTTTTTTCACCATTCACATACATAATTCATACATTTCCATATCCACCACACTAAAAACCATCACATTTCCACCTAAAACACATTATCCACCTAACAGACACACACCCATACCTCTCAGCCAATGTGAGGCTATGATC
This sequence comes from Hura crepitans, assembly GCA_948208565.1. NCBI lineage: Eukaryota > Viridiplantae > Streptophyta > Magnoliopsida > Malpighiales > Euphorbiaceae > Hura > Hura crepitans. The sequence continues at coordinate 11,147 of CANXYI010491413.1, forward strand.
TTCCCCATATTTCTTCCACCAAATCATCACACAATTCATACATATAGCATAGAATTAACCTTAATGTAAGCATAGCACACTATTATACATACACTAGCCATCCTAACTACAAGTTCCATACAAGTTTGCTTTTCAAATCACACTTGAATTTTACAAAGCATGCCTAAAATGCATTAGACTCAGATACCTCTCTAACAAGGAAGGCCTTTTTTACACTTTAAGCTTGTGAATTGCCTTGTTGTGCCTTCTCCCCTTTGGCCTACATACACACGACAATTCCTTAAAAAAATCATAAAAAATTGATCAAGCCTCTAAACTAAAATCTAAAGACATAGGCCTCTTTAGAATGAAGAAATCCCTTAAGAAATAAAATAAAAAAGGCAGAAACACTTACACACACAAAGTTGGTTTCCAAGCTCCTTTTGTGTACACTTGAGGGCTCCTTGAATTTTCTTATATTCTATGGACATCTATGGCATTCAAACCTTTCAAAGATCAATTTACAACTCATTAATGGAATTTTTGGTTGTAATTAGAGGCTAATTTAGGCTTGGGAAGCCATAGAAATGGAGGGAAAAGTGAAGAGATAGCATTAGGTAGAAGAAGAGGAAGAAAGGAGAAAATAGAGGTGGGTGAGTGGTAGGTGCCAAGTGGAGGCTTAGGTGGCATAAGAAGGGTATATATAGTGGCTAAGGTGGCTCAAGTGGGGATATATATCACCTGAGCATCCCGAAAATGCTCAGTTTCAATAGAAAATCTGAGGAATTTTAAAAATTCACTCAGACCTCCAAAAATCATTGTATTTGTTTTAAAAATCCTTAATTAGGCCTATTTAGAGGGCTGTAAAATTTCATGACCAAATTCCCTCAGCAGGATAGTTAACTAACTATCTCGATTTACATGCAAAACCCAAAATTAAGAAAAAGTAGCAAACAACCTTAGAATTTAAAAATTCTTTCACCAATGGACTCAAGGGAATTTTTGACCTTCATAGTATGATATTTTCAAGCCTGTCTGGGTACATCCTAGGTCATTCTGAGTCCAAGTCCAACTGAGCCTATGGCCCACTAGATTTTAGCCTAAAATAATTTATTAGTTATGCTAAATCTTTAAATTAAGACTTTTTCATCATTTTCAAGCTCTTCCAAGTTTCATGACTAGTATGCCCTACCTCGGGCCTCATGAAAGTGACCTGACACTCCGGGCACACTTTTCGAGCCTTAAAGGTACTGTTCATTGAGCCTTAACTTACGGGAGTTATAGTTTTTTCCCTCTTAAGAAATTTTGTCCTCAAAATTACCTGGAGTAAACAGATGTGGATATTGACTTTTCATCTGCTCCTTGGGTTCCTATGTGGCTTTTTTTGTGTTATGATGCTTCTAGAGTACCTTAAATAGGGGAATGGTTTTATTTCTTAACTGCCTTACCTTTTAAGCCGAAATCTGTGTTGGTTCTTCATTATAGCTCAGGTCTAGCTATACCTCAATATCCATCACTGGAACTATATGAGAAGGATTTAACCTATACCTTCTAAGCATTGAAACATGAAACACATCATGTATGTATTGTAACTCAATTAGCAAGGCCAGCCTATACGCTAGTGGTCCCACTCTCTCTGTAATCTCATATGGCCCGATAGATCTGGAACTTAGCTTCCCCTTTTCCCTAAATCTGAGCACTTTTCTCCATAGAGACACTTTTAAAAACACTATGTCACCTACTGTATATTCAATATCACTCTGGCTTAAGTTAGCATAGGATTTCTGTCTATCAGTTACAACTTTTAAACTTTCCTTAATAACTTTAACTTTTTCTTCCGTATCTTTAATCAGATTAACTCTTGAGATCTTGTTTTCCCCAACTTCACTCTAATATAAAGGAGTTTTGCATCTTCTCCTATATATTGCCTCATAAGGTGCCATGCCCAAACTGGTTTGATAACTGTTATTATATGCAAATTCAGCTAAGGATAGGTACTAGTCCTAGCTATCTTTAAATTCGATGGCACAGCTATGCAACATATCTTCTAACACTTGTATCACCCTTTCTAATTGTCCATCTGTTTGAGGGTGAAAGGTTGTACTATAAGTCAGCCTAGTGCCCAATACTTAATGCAGTTTCTTCTAGAACTTGGAAGTGAATTAAGGATCCCTATCTGAAATAGTGGCTATTGGTACACTATGAAGTTTGACAATCTCATTAATGTACAATTTAGCCAGTCTTTCCAGTGAGTAATCCATTCTGATAGGAATAAAGTGAGCTATTTTAGTCAGTCTATCAACAATCACTCAGAAAATATCACTCTTATTCCTAGTCATAGGCAATCCCATTACAAAATCCATTGTAATCTTCTCCCATTACCATTTTGGTATTACTATAAGATGCAACAATCCAGAAGGAACTTGATGCTCAACTTTTACTTACTGACATGTCAGACATCTAGTCACATATTTTGCTATTTCTCTCTTCATACCTAACCACCAGTATGGAGACTTCAAATCTAAAACATCTTCGTATTATCAGGAGGCATGAATAAGGAGCTTCATGTGCCTCCTTTAATATCTGTAACCTCAAGTCATCTGCACTAGGTACACATAACCTACCCTGATAATACGGACATCCATCTTCACTTAATTCAAATTATGTTCCCTTCGCCTCTTTAACTTTACCCAATTTGTGTCAACTGTTCATCCTTCACCTGAGCTTCCTTTATCTGTTGCCTAAAATTTGGTTTAATCTGAAGTTTAGCTAGAATGGCATCTTCCCTTGTGTACTACAATCTAGCATTCATGGCTTTCAAAGTTACCATAAACTTTCTACTCAAAGCATCTGCTACCACATTAGCTTTTCCTGGGTGGTAATCTATCAAACAATCATAATCTTTAATATGCTCTAACCACCTTCTCTGCCTCAAGTTCAACTCCCTCTATGTAAGGAGATATTTTAGACTATTGTGGTTTGTATAGATATAAGATTTCTCACCATACATATAATACCTCCAAATCTTTAAAGTAAAAACAATGGTAGCTAACTCTAAATCATGAGTAGGGTAGTTCTCTCATGTGGTTTCAACTGTTTTAAAGCATAGGCTACTACTTTTCCTTCTTGCATCAATACGCAATCCAATCCATTAAGTGAGGAATCACTATACATAACAAAGTCCTTACCCTGTTTAGGTTGAATCGAGATAGGAGTTTCTATTAACATCTTTTTCAACTTGTTAAAAC
>CANXYI010491516.1:0-15045 GCA_948208565.1 Hura crepitans
TTACCTCAATGAGTTATTTGAAGAGTAGAGTAAGATTGAGAGATATGAGATCTTAAAACCCTATTCTACTATAGAATGGTAGAGGGAACTTTAGCCACCCAGCATGGACTAAAGATGAATAGGTATATAGAGCGTTTGGTAGCCATAGGTTTTGTGATGGATGTAGACATAAGTATAGACTTAATCATGCAACATTTGTCAAATAGTTATTCAAGTTTTGTGCTTAATTATTAGATGAACAAGATCACATCTACATATCTGAGCTAATCAATATGATAAAAACTATTTAAGATGCTATTATGACACAATCTTCTAAGGTGGTCATGGTTGTCAGTTTATCCTCTTCTAAGGATAAGAATAACAAGAACAAGAACATGAACAAGAACAAGAAAAAGAAAAAGACAACTAGTACCCAAGGTGGGATTGGTAAGAAAAAGGAAAAACAAGTTGTTGTCACCTTTTTGGCTGCTGAATATAGAAGTGTAACATGTGAAATTAAGAAGTATGCTATAGAGATCTTCTAGTAAGGTAGTATTTATGTATTCAAACCTTGTGAAATCATACTAAAAGGCATTTCTCTTTATGTCATGGTACTTTTATATATTACTTATAATTGTTTACAATGTCTTAAACCATGTTATAAGGTGCCTGGTATGTAATCGCAGTGTAAAGGAAATCATGAAGTGTTTATGATGTGAGATTCTTATTGCATGCAAATGTGATATACTTAAATATCCTTAATCATAGTATTAATAAGTTAGGATATTGTTAATGCGAAAAGATCAGCACATGTTATACTTCTTGATTGGATCAAGTAGTAGTTCTCACAATCTATAAGCATAAAGATGCTTGGAATTAACATGTGGATGCTTACTTGGGAAGTAAGTACATCAGAGACCCACCATGAGATCTTCATATGGATACTTAATTTATGTTAGTGAAAGTATCTCATCATATAAGTGGTGCAAGTATCTTTAGACTTAAGATCACTAACTATCTTAAATATGGAGTGACATACTTTGACTCCAACACTTTTACTTTGAATAAGTATACATAGTAAGGTACCTAGGTATGGCATGAAATATTTAAAGATTATCTCACTACCCCATATTATAGTAAGGAGATTATCTCACCACCCTAGATAATAGTAAGGAGATTATCTCATAGTTCTAATGAGTAACCTATATTCAGGAATCTCTAGCTAGAGCAAAGTGCCATGTGTGAATAGGATTCATTAAGGGCATTTTGTGACTAAAGGTTAAATTATTAGAACATTATGTTGAGGGCTTAATTAGGCATACTTAATTAACTTATGAGTTAACACAAGTCTATACTCAAAATTATATGAGATAAAAGATGGTGAAATTAGTTTATTGTGCCATAACTATATATAAAAGGGTTAAGTTAAATCACTTGACTTTCTATCACATAGGTTGTCATGATGCATGTCTAAATGCCTCTCTTGACTTGTATACAAGTGATATATCAAATATTGAATTCTTATGGATTTAATGATATTGAATATATAGAGTCCTAGTTGGACTTAGACTCTAATTCACTATATATTACTAAGATGTTATGGAAACCCATAGGGTCATAATCATAAAAAGAAGTTTGAGGAAGATTTAATAAGATTGCATTTTTTTTATTGATATGAGATATCATTGGAAGATGAATTAATAAAAAGCAATAAGCAAATGGGTTTGGTGCCCACTTGTAAATGAAAAGTCCAAAAAATCAGTATTTTTAGAAAATTAGAGTTTTTGGACTTAGTCCGTATTGAGTCCAAACATTTAATTATTCTTGCATCAAATTTTTTATAGGCTATTAAAAGGTTTAAAAGGCCTTAAATTAGAGTAATTATTAATCTAAAAGGGGCTTAGGAGTGCCATATAGGATTAATGAATGTAGGGCTAAAGTAGATTGCACATAAAGCAATTAAAAGGCTTATGCATAAAAGGTGGAAAGAGTCCCATTTGGTTCATCCATTCTAGTCTAAATTAGGCTAGATTTTAAGTGTTAAAATCTGACCTAAATATATTTTATTTATGATATAAATAAACCTTATTGTTGCAACCAATATAAAGAGACATTCTACTATAGAATTTTCACATAAAATAATTATAACACATGTTTTCTTCTTCTTCTTTCATCCACTTGTAATTCCTATTGGCATCCAAAATTACAAGTTGATCTCTTTTGAAAACTTCTTATGTTGATTACCTAGGAGGTGTTCCTTAAAGAGGATCACCATGGTTTGCAACAACCCGATGAGAAGAGCTTTACAATAAATCACAAAACACTACTAGATTTTCATTTAGGATGAATTTTAAATTATCCGAGTCTATTACCATTGTTAGTTTATCTCAAAATTTTAATTTTTTTCCTACTTATAGTTGAGTAAAACAAACACTTAATCCTTTTATATATATGCATGTGTCCCCTATGACAAATAAGTTTGTAGTTTTCCCCAGTGATAATTCTTCTCATACATCACAAGTCCCTTTTATATATACTTAGTAAATCGTTGTGAGTTTATTTTATTTCTTTACAGACCATTATATGCTGCTTTCTAACATATTCTTTGAGTTTTATACAAATGACATTTCTAATAGAATAGAAGACTCAGATGGACATGATAACCTTTATATGCAATTGTATGCACATATAATTACTAGAACTATATTGAGTCTGCATAGACTTCATGATGTATAGGAGGTACCTATTATGTTCTTTGTGCAACTTTATTTGGTTTTGTACCCTTCTAATTCTTTTGGTTATTTTGGGTTGTAATAGGTAGCTTAACAACTTGTTTTACATGTCAAAGTTTAACCTTATCTTAATGATTTTCTGCATAATTAATTGGTGTTTTCTTAATAAAATATTTTTGAGTTTCCTTAATAAAAGTCACATGAAAAATGCATTTTAACACAGGCCAATCTACTAGAGATTGGAGTTAGGCAATTACTACTAATTCTAATTGAATTACAGGTAATTGTCAATTCAAACAACCACTAATAAATAACCCAATTTCTAAATGTACAATGCATTACTATGTTGTATGCTTTCATTATAGCCATTTACTTTCTGTAAAAGAAAAGGTAACATACATGCTTTAATTAAATGCTTGCTTTCTTCATACGAATTTATAAATGTTAGAATATAAAGGAAGGCATATTATTGGGGCATAAATAAGATATGATTCTGAACCCTTTTTTATCAAAAGATCAGTGGTCTTGGTGTAGAGCCAGGTGGCAACTCTAAACACTAACTGTTCTCATCCCTGATAAAATGCAATAAATCTATAGTGGGAACTCCACTAGTGATTGAGAATTCAAATCTAAAAGTGCCCAAATAATATGCATTCTAATATTCTAATTTTTATCAGTCCCATACATTACACGCTACATAAATTATGTCCCTTTTACCCCAGATGGTGTTATGAACTATGACTCCATTTTCATTAAAGAATAGAGAATTGCTAGCATATCTATTACTCATAAGTTTCATGCCTTTAGGTATAGGAAATGGTGGACTAATCGTTATTATCCTTGATTGGAAAAACCCATTAAGATGGACCCCCACTTATGGGACCCATAATCCTTTTTACTAAAGCATGGACCCATGTAGTCAAATTTAGTAACTTCCCATAGGTTGTATGAACCTAAGTGTTTGTAGCTTACATCATGACTACTATGTGGGCTTATTACATTTAACCTTGTTTATCATTGGCCCAAGTCAATTGGGCCTTTTATCTGGAATGGACCTAGCCTAATTTCACATCAAATAAAGATAAAATTTTCTAGCCTAATGCTTTTTACATGTGCTTTAAATATGAAAGACTAATTAAGCCTAATAAAGCTTATGATCGAACTTATGTATCCATTGATGATGCTTAAGTAATCCCACTTAGGAAAGGAATGGCTTGACCATGTGTGTGAGAGGAATAAATTAGAAGGTTTCTTTTATGTGTTTGTCTCTGTTGCATTATAAACATATATCCCATGCATGCCTATTACACCGCGTACCAAATTCTCGAAGAAACCTGATAAGTGATGCACTTCCTATAGGTCACCCATCCTGAAATTTCCCTGGGCCTACTCTCCATAACACTTATGGAATATTTATTAGTTAGATAATTATTACTTAAGTGTTCAGTCTATCACCTAGACATTTCTGTTTAGGATATATTAAGTCTAAACACTCACTTCTCTACCTATTATAAAATCTACAAAAACTTAGGTAGCAAAATGGCTACCCAAGTGACATTCTAAAAATTTCCACCTATCAAAAGACACTTCTAACAAACTCTAAGACTTTTACTATCACCTTCTAGACCTTTTTAGTCCTTTATTAGCATCAATATATATATTTCATAAGCATACCATCATCAATAGGCCTCAAGCCCATAAATCAAATTAAGATAGAGATTCAATTAAATAGACCTATTTATTTACATTACATGTATAACTTATTATTATAAACACCTATAACTTCTAAGATTGTTGGACTCATAACCTAAAGTGTTTATATGAATGCCTACTAAGACCATTAAAAGCAACATGTCATACCCTTCTGTGCCTCTACTACTACACTATACAATCCTTGAGGCTAGACTACCACTTATTGTTACCTGCACACTAAAACACTAGTATGTTAAGTATAAAACATAGTGGTGAATTTAATGCATTAAAACATGTCACATGTAGACACTAAGATGAAATCACTTGCCATAGATGTAGAAATGCAATACATAGTACTCATGTTGCAAAATATAATATTTTATTCATCAGTCTAATAATGTAATTATTTATACTTCCTATCACTATAAGCTATCATTCATGTATGTCTTATTATTTCCTATCACCTAGTAAAATATTTAATTTATTAAATAGGCGTGACTAGGTTGACTATACTTTAAGACACTAGATCAAGAGGACATATAAACTGTGCAATGGCCTAGATTCTAGATCTCGACTACTACACTAGCCCAATTTGATAGCAGGGATCAATTCACTGGAACCTCTCAAATCAGATAGTGGATACTAGGGATATATCCGTAGACCTCCCAAATCTAACAATCATTAATAAAAATCTAGTAGCTACTAATCCTTAAGTTGATCGATCAACCTAAACAGTAGGTGTCTAACTAATAGGCCATTTGTCTTTATTTTATGTCCATTTACTTGTAGATCATCATTTTATAATATTTATAATCCACTAATAGTTAGTTATGAATTTATTTCCAAAGATAAAATTTGAATCGGACAGTTACAGGTTTGTTTTTTTCCTATCTGATAATTATAGGTCATTTTTAGATATTAGTTTTAGGTCCTCTTACTATATATGTATAAGTCCAATTTAAATCTAAATCATGCCATTAATCTAGGTCTAGTTACATGCAGTTCAAATGCCATTTATAGGTTACTCTCTAATTAATCAATTTAATAGGATAGTTATAGGTCCATTTTCCATTTTCGTATACTATTATAGGCCCTTAGCCATAATTCACTAGGCACCACTTCATGCCAATTCACTTGCCATTATAGGCCACATATCATCTCATGTCATATATCTACTAATGCGACTAACTATGGCCTAAAATGACATTCCAATTTATTATATATATTACTCAAATACTAGCTCAAGTTTATGCCATTTTTAGGTCACGTTTGCCTATCACTTATAAATTCATTTTCAAGCTATCTTATATGCAAATTCTTAGTTCTATTTTCCACACCAAGCTTACCATTTTATGTGCCATATTTCTATTCATTATTACACATACTTCATGCCAATTTCATGCCATGCATTACATGCTCATGTTCTCATGCCAAACATGTACATTACCTACCATAACATTCCATACTTATAATGTTACCCTATGGCATACACCTCTCAGCCAACATAGTTTTTAGCTATACACATGCATTTTTCCGTAAGTTATCACATATACAAGTCCCATATCATCATGCCAATGTGTGTATCATGCATAAAACATATCTCATACATGTCTTGCCATTTTGCATACATACATGTCTCAGCTATACATGTCACACACATGTATATGCATTATCTCACCATATTTAACACCTATACTTACATTCATATGCCAACACCTAATTTCTATAATGATTCACACACCAAACATGCCATAAATCCTATTCATACCTCCTAACAACATCTAATACATGACCATTCTAACATTTTCTCATTAATTATAACCCACACACATTATCTACATGCCAACCATGCTAGTTCCCATTAAATACACCATTCATACACACATTATACATGATTCACATGCCAAAATCCTTCATGAATCCTCTCGACCATATTATACCTTACCCAAAACCATGCCCTTTTACACTATACAAATATACATATCATTAAATCCCATAACATATACCTCATTTATCATCATATACACTAATATTATTTGCCATAACACATCACACACTCTCTTAGCCAAAGAGAGGCCATGACTTTTCATGCACTTCTTCTATTAAAACATAACACAAATTATTCATTTATCATGGAATTAACATTAAAGTAGTCTTAGTTAATTATTGTACACATAAACCATCAAAACCATGAATCATATACACTATTCTCACACTTCACACTTGAAATAACAATGGCATGCCCCAAATACATTAAATTTAGATACCTTATGACCTTTGAAGCTTTTCCTACACCTTAGCACCCTTAATCCCCTTGTTGAATACTACCTCTCCCTTAGCCTACATATTCACGAACATAGCTTAAAAAATCACAAAAAATTCCATAAGCCTCTAATTGTAATTATATGAATATAAAGGCTCTTAGGATGATGAAATCCCCTAGGAAATAAAATAAAAGGGAAGAAAATACACACAAAGTTGGTTTTTTAAGCTCCTATTGATATACACTTAAGATACAAAGAATTTTCTTATACTCTAGGCTTGGCTATGGCCTCCCAAACCATCAAAGACCAATTCCTAACTTATTAATGGAATTTTTAGTGACAATTTGGTATAGAATTAAGCTTTAATATCAATGAAAATAGAGGGGAGAAAGGAGGAGTGTTGTCGTGTGAGGAAGAAGAAAGGAAAGAGAAAATGGTGAGAGGTGGCATGAGAGGGTATTTATAGTGGGCATGGATAGCTTGGGTGGTGACATGTATCACCCAAGCTTCTTGAAGATGCTTGATTTCAATTGAAACTTTGGAAAATTTTAAAAATTCACATAGACTACTAAAAATCATCATGTTTTTTTTAAAATCCTTAATTAAGCCTATTTAGGCCCTCATAAAATTTGACAACCAAATTTCATCGACAAGATAGTTAACTAACTACCTAGATTTATGTGCAAACCTTAAAATTTAAGAAAAAGAGTAAATGACCCTAGAATTTAAAAACTCCTTCACCAATGGTCTTAAGGGAATTTTTGACCTCCAGGGTATGGTATTTTTAGTTCCATCTAAGCATATCCATGGTCATTCCCTGCCCAAGTCCATCTAAGCCTACGACTTATTAGATTTTTACCTAAAATAATTTATTAGTGTTGTTAAATTTTTAAATTAAGTCATTTTCATCATTTTATTGCCATTTAAAGTTTCATGACTAGTACACCTCACCTCGATCCTTGTGACGGTGACCCAGCACTTTGAGCACACTTTCCAAGCCTTGGTGGTATTGTCCATAGTGCTTCAACTTACGGCTATTACAATACCATTCATCATTTGTACTATACATTGTTAATATATTGGTCATACATCATTCCTAACCCATTGCTTTAATAGCCATCATTAATCCCTCATTCACGCCCTAGTGGAAAAGAGTAGGTAAGCACCTTAGTAGTAATAATGATTTGTTACCTATCCAACTAAAGAGATGAATAATGTTTACTAATATGTTCATATCAAATCCATGCTGATGGAGGCCATAGGTGAGATAAAGAAAAGAATGATGCTAGCTTTCACTAATGCCATGTTTGGGATATAGAAAGAAGCAGGTTAGACTTTTGAAGCTACTCACAAAGATAATGAGGTAGTGGGAGAAAATGATGACCAAATTTGGTATAAGGAAATCCACTTGGATAGAAAGTCCTACAATAAGGTCCCTCCACCTAAAATAATTGAAGATGATCGAATCAATAAGCTAAATAAGAAGACGGAGGCCATGACTAAACTTGTCACTAAGGGCAAGGAGACTGATTTAGATGTTATCAATCTGAGACTCGACAGATCCATGCCTTACAAGTTCAAGATCCTTAACTTGATCAAATTTAATGCTACAACTAACCTTAGGACTCACCTGAAGCAATATATGATTGCTATGAGGGCCACTAATTTATCTAAAAAGCATATTGTAAGCCTATTGAGTATGTCTCTCATGGCACAAGCTCTTGTTTGGTACCATTACTGAGAGAAAATGGTAAAGGAAGATTGAAATGAGTTATCTCACACATTTAGTAAGCAATACTCCAATAATGCTATTGTTGAGGTAACTATGAAAGATTTGGAGCTCATAAAACAAAAGCCTAATGAAGCCTTTTCAAACTATCGATAAAGGTAAAATGATTAGATACTGTAGATGAGGAGAAAGCTTAAAGACATTGATCAAATTAAAACATTCATCATAAATGCCAATAGTTACAAGAATAGTAGGCTTACAACTAAGGGTATCACCACTTGGGAGACATTAAAAGACATGGCCATTAATTTAGAAGAAGCATATAAGAATAAAAGGTTTAAGAGATCAAGCTACCTAAACTATTCAAGCAATAATGCTAAGGGCATAACTAATATAGTAGATGTACATGTAGTGCAAGGTAATAGGTATTCAAATTTAGTAAAGTCATTATCTTGGCACTTAAAGAAACTTATGAAAGATAGGAAGTTATAGCCACTCCTAGCATAACAACTAAGTGGTCTATTGTCTACCAACCATAGCCATGACCAATACTATACTTGGCACCAAATGACCGACTACCTCATTGATAATAGTAAGCTTCTTCAAAAATTTATTAAAGACTTTATTAATTCAAAACAAATTTTAGACCTAGAAGCTAGGTCAAACCCACTTCCTAGGCATCATAATTCTTACCTTCCCAAGTAAGGATTAACTGAAGAGTATGTTTTAAAGGACATTTATGGATCTAACTAGGAGATCAGTGAAGGGGTGAGGAGATTGAAGATATTCTTCTAACCAACTTTTGGGATAGTTAGAGTGAAAGTGAGATTAAGGAGAGTAGAAACTTTTGCGATGGATTTTGAGAGAACCAATTAGGGTTGAGGGAGAAATGGTGGAAAATGTCAAGAAGAATGGTTAGATCCTACTTGAAAAAGAAGTAGAAGTCAAAGAAGATGAGAACAACGAAGTGCTTAAGTAGTTAAAGAAAACACAAGTTCATATTAGTATCTAGGATTTACTGATTCCCTCTTAAGCCCACCAACAAAATATAGTTAAAGCCCTTAGAAACTTTCTTATCTCCATCAGCAGTAGTCCTAAAGAATTAGTCCATGTCATAAAGACTGGTAAATTGGGCTTATAACCTTTTCAGATGAAGACCAGCCCTTAGAAAGAAAGGAACACAATCGGCCTCTCTTTTTTAAAGTCGAGGTGGATAGGAAAAAGACTAAATGCACTATGGTCGATGATGGCTCTTCATTTTAGGTATGTCTAGTCAAAATCTTAGTAAGTTTGGGAATAAAGCAAGAAGACATGATGACTTCCAGTATTACCATTAAGGTTTATGATGATATGGGATAGCAAGCGAAAGGTTCTTTCACTCTTAAGGTCCAAGTAACACCCATTATTAATGAAGTAGACTTTAATGTCATTGAAATCCTAGCTACATTTTAGTTTTATTAGGAATGCCCTAGTTCCACAAGCTTAGAGAAGTCCCTTCTACATTATATCTAATGATCAAGTTTCCTATGAAGGAAACATTATCATGATCAAAGTTAAGATTGATCATGTAATATCTACACTAGCCATTACAAACCAACATTCTAAATGGGTTTCATGTTACTGGAATATATAAAGATTATATAGAACCCATAGTATCAAAAATCATAAAGTGGATAAACTTCTTTCTAGGTGTGGTTTAGGTAAGAATCTTCAAGGGATAATAAAGCCTCTATAGCTTAAAAGCAAAAAAGGAAACAAAAGTTTAAGATATAACCCTATCTTAGAAATAGAATTAAAGAAAGGGCACAGTCTTGAAAACTACTTTATAAAGTAGAAGAAAATAAAGTATGATAAGACTCTAGAACCTACAGTAGTGGATGGTCATTACAAGCTAGGATTTTAAATCTTTATAGGTGTCATATATTGGGAGTCAGGTGATTTGAAGCAGACTCAGTGGATAGAAAAAGTCTTCCTAGTAGCCATAACCACTGAAGAAATCTACCCAGCTCCACTTGAAGATGTGTATGATATAGATAGTGATTTATTAATTGATCAATTGTATTTTGTCTAACCTTTTTGAGGTGAACATTTTTCTTTTAAATAAGATAGACAAAGAGTTTGCTTATTTGTGTGATTTTTTTATGGTAGCATGTATCCAAATAATCATTACATGAGCATCTTATATTAACTGCATTAAAACTAACCCATTTAATATTAATACAAATGAACATCCTAAAAATATAGTAATTGCCCATGATACTACTATTAAAAAAAGAGAAAAAATTAAGAGATTACAAAAGAAATATGAAAAGATCTTTGCCTCAAAATATATAGACATACCTATGATTGATTGAGAAGTAGTTTAACTATCTGGACATACCTATTATCAAAAGCTTAAAAGGATGAGACTAGATAGGGTAGAAAAGGTTAAAGAAGAAGTAGTGAAGCTACTCGAAGCCAAGTTCATTAAAGAGATAGTTTTTCCTGCTTAGTTAGCCAACATCATCTCTGTGCCAAAGAAGGATAAAAGGGTATGATATGTGTGGATTATCAACACCTGAATAAGGCATGCCCTAAAGATGATTTCTTTTTACCTTACATTGATATACTAGAGGAGAGTATAGCCATGGCAGCCATATATTCCTTTATTGATGGGTTCTTAGGGTATAATCATGAAGGTGATAGATAAATGTAAGATAACTTTCATAATAGAATAAGGAACTTACTACTACAAGGTAATGCCTTTTAAATTGAAAAATACAAGAGCAATATACCAATAAAAGACCGTAGAACTCTTATATGACATAATGCACAAAGAGGTAAAAGTCTACATGGATGAAAAGATTGTAAAGCCATAGAAAGAGAAGGACCTTTTGAAGCACTAGAAAAGATCTTCCGATGGTTGGACTAATTCAATATGAGATTCAACCCAAATAAATGTGTCTTTGAAGTTACGTCTAGACAACTATTGGAATTAATGGTCAGTAAGAATTGGATTGAAGTGGATTTAGATAAGGTGAAAGCAATCTTAGAGATGTTATCCCTCAAGTAGAAAAAGAAGTCAAAGGATTCTTAGGCAAATTGCAATACATCAACAGGTTTATAGCTAAACCCACATATGTTTGTGAACCTATATTTAATCTCTTACATAAAGGACAACTAAATAAATTGAATAATGATCGCCAAAAATACTTCGAAGCCATCAAGCAGTACTTAACAAAACATCCTATTCTAAAACAACCAAAACAAAGAAAATCTTTAATCCTATACCTTATAGTAAAAGAAACATCCATAGGAGCTCTCATAGCACAAGCGGATGAAGCTAGAGTAGAATATACTAATTAAGTAAGAAATTGATCCCATATAAGCATAAGTATACAAAAGTCAAGAAGATATGATTATGAGTGATTTGTGTGTCTAAAAAGTTACATTATTACTTTCAATCATATAAATTAGACGAGGTTGTTAGACATAATCCTTTGAGGTAAGTATAGACTGTGCTTTTCCTAGAAGGAAAAATCGATCGATGGATTCTATTGCTATAGGAATTTGGTATCTCTTGTGTAACCAAGAAAGAAATTAAAGCTAAGTAGTGACTGAGTTTCTAGCTCAATAATTTATATAAGGCAAAAAAGATGAATTTGAGTTTCCAGATGAATACTCAAAGGCAATATCTCAAGAAGGATGGAAAGTGTTCTTTGATGGGGTAGTGAATTAGAAAGGGGTAGTGAATTAAAAAGGAGCAAGTGTTGGCATGCAGATCATCAATCAAAAAGGAAAATAGATGTTCCTTGCAAGAAAATTGGAATTTTTGACCACCAATAATGCCGTTGAATATGAAGCATATATGTATAGCCTTAACTCCTTATTTGAGCTGGGGGTAAAGATAGTAGATGTAAATGGGGACTCCCTGTTAGTAATATAGCAAGTAATGGGTGAATGGAAAGTTAACGATGAGAATCTAAGTAGATATGTCAGAATACTCATAGACTTGTCTAAGGCATTCAACTGATGCATCTTTTATCATATTTTAAGGCAATAAAATCAAGTAGTAGATGAATTAGCCACCTTAATATCAATACCTTATCTCACCAAGAAAGACTTGCTAAGACCCATATACTTTAGTAAATTAAGATTCCCAACCTACAATGATATAGTAAGCACTATAGAAGAGGAAACTAATAATACCTTGCCTTGGTATCATGACATTTAAACATACTTGGAAATCAGAGAATACCCAGAACATGCAATTGAAAAAGATAAGAATGTCTTGCAAAAGTTATATGCTCAATTCATTTCTTTCCAAGGGATACTATATGAAAGGAACTTTAACAGTGTATAACTTAGATGTGTTAATGAGATAGAAGCACAAAAAATCTTAGTAGAAGTGCATGAGGTAGTGTGTGGCCCGCACATGAATGGTAGGAATTAGGCAAAGAAGATTCTGAGACTAGGATACTATTGGCTAACTATGGAAACAAATTATTGTAGCTTCTTTAAAAAATGCCATAAATACTAAATTTATGCCAATTTAAGTCATTAACTACCAATTGAACTAACCAGTTTATCTTCACTATGGCCATTTTCTGCATGTGGTATTGATGTAATTAGAGTGATAAAGCCATTTATTCCAAGTGGTCAAAAGCACATAGTGGTAGCATTTAACTACATATCAAAATGGGTAGAAGCTGAATCTTTCAACAAATTAAGGGCAAGGTAGATGGCAAAATTTATTAAAAGGAACATCATCTATAGGTATGGGTTATTGTAGACACCTTGATTTTAGGTCTGGGACTTTCTTAAGTATTTAGACTTTGACCCGACCCGAAAAGCTCGCAGTGCGACCTAAAATGTGAAAAAAAAATGGGGATCTATGGTGAAAGCGGAGGGCTTAGGCAGATAGGCCCAAGCCTGAAGCCCAACACTGATTCCAAAAGAGGTGCAGGGGTGAAGACCCCATGGTATGGACCTATTCACCTTTTTTAGGCCTAAGATGATAACTAGAGATAGGCTTAAGTAACAAGGCAAGTAACTTAAAACCCAAGTCTGCACGAACCTACATGGCATAAGTCCGCACGGACTTACTGCTATGAGGTCGGCATGGACTAACCCAACCTGGCCTAAAGCCCATGAAAAAGTAAAAGCCCATGTCTACACGAACTTACCCAACCTAGCCCAAAGCCTATGGACTATGAGCCAAAAATGTCCATACGGACTAACCCAACTGTTCCTAAGTCTGTGCGGACTAAGTTGTACAGGTCCGTATGGACCTACCGATATAAAACTTTTAGAAGTGTGGAATTCCTATTCAAGCACTACTTCCTAATCCTAGTAGAACTCTAAATGGGAAAGCTGTTCACCAACCTTATAAATATCCTTTCTATCAACCTATTTAAAGAGACAAGAACAAAAAGAAATAGACACAACACACAATTGAAGACAATTAGTGCAAGAGACACTCTACTAGCCCTAAGCCATCACTAAATCTATTCTTCTAAAACCCAACCATTGTCTTGTTACTTGGTGCTCACTTCAAGGTAAGATCTGAGGCTATTTTCATCATATTCATTCATTTTTTTGAGTTGTTTGTTTAACCAATGATCTTCCATGATTAATTATCAAGTGAAGTGGTTCTATGTAATCCCCACGACAATTATAGGAGTAGGTTAACCTATTAAATTGATTTAAGAATGTTCTAATCATTCATGAAAAATTGTAATCACACTTACATTCTAGAACTAACGCCTAAGTCTGCACAGAACTATTAATTGAATATGTATGTGGTAAAAGGTTCGTACAAACCTATAAATCGAATATGCATGTAATATGAGGTCCACAGAGACCATGGTACGATAACAATATGTTGGCCTTGTCCATTATATTTTAATGTATTCTATTCACCATGTTAGCATGCCCTTATAAATTTATCATGCTGTATAATCATTATGTTCCCTAATAAGCAGGTTAGTAGTATTTTGGAATTAATTTAGGTCCACATGGACTCCCTATCACAAGGATCATAGTCCATATGGACATACTTGCTTTATTCCTATATATTATGCTATTTAGTCTGCACGGACTCCCTATAACAAGGATCGTGGTCCGTATAAACATTATCTTTGATTTCCAGTTTTGACATATATTCATATTTTGTCCTTATTATGTGTCATTTTATATTTTTTATATTTGATATCATTTAACCTCTTTCTTTGAGTTGTATACACGTGACCTATCTCACTAGAGTAGAGGTCTAAACAGATAGAATACCTATTCTTGGTAGTAGTCCACATGGACTAAGATCAATGCCTTATGTAGTCCACACAGACTAATCGACGTATAGACGAGACCATCCTAATACCTTGTTTTATTTCCTTTGTTTTTGTACTTATTATTTCTTCTTGTTCATTCTGGGTTGTAATAGGTAGTAAATAACCTTTTTTTTTTACACGTCAATTGTTTAACTTTCACATCAAATGATTTTATATATAATTAATTGGTGTTTTCTTAAACAAAATGGTTTTAAGTTTTCCTTAATCAAAAGTCACAATCAAATGTATTTCAATAAAGGCTAATCTCCTAGAGATGGGAGTTGGGCAATTACTGCTAATTCCTATGGAATTACAGGTAGTTGTCAAGCTACATAACAATT
>CANXYI010491721.1:0-11155 GCA_948208565.1 Hura crepitans
TTCAATGGTAGTTATCCATTTTTAACAAGATATCTTATATCCAATATGGTATCTTGTACATTGAGTTTCAACTTATTTGATATTATAGCTTCAAGTATTTTAAACTTACAATTTTCAAGGTTTAATATTTCAGTAACTTCAAATTGCTTAAATTTATTTTTGTTCCAATGTCTTTTATATTAAATCAAAATTGGTATCTCATTAATCATTCTGAAAATTGAAAAAAATATGCGTTCAATAAATATTGAGTCATATAGAGTGCTTTTTTTTAAACTTATACTATATGTTTCACAAACAATATAGAGTACAGATAATAAATAAAAATTCTGCATGTTTTTTGCGGTAGATGATGTAAATTTTAGCAGTAGTGTATGATCCACTAGTTTTAAATAAACCATTATACCATTTTAAAATTGAAATTTTAATGACAAAGAAATTAGTTTGGGAGTTACAATAGAAAAACAAAGAAGGCATTAGAAGTGTATGCATGAGATATAGAAGTAATTCATATGTTTTTGACAACAAGATCCAAACATTATTTGATTGGTTCATAAACTGTAGAAAGGAAAAAAAGAACATTAATAAGACAATCAGCTAAAACAAATTTCAATGTCGTTGGATGAATTAAAATGATTTTTATAGATGATGCTTTTAGAACGAATCATAAAATACTGTAATTTTTTAATTCAATTATGAATTTACATTATATTTGCCATTAACATAAATAAAAAAGAAAAAAAAAAGATAGAGAGAACAGCGTAATATGGTATGAAAACTTCTTTAAAACAAAATTAGCCATAATCCATACACAATCTAAAAGATCAGATTTAGTAGCAGAAGAAATTAAAAAGGAAAAAGAAACAAAGTAGTTAACGGCATGATAAGGAATGAAAACATCTTTAAAGCAAAACTGGTCATAATCTATAATTAAAACCAATCGTAAGCATCTTATGAATCTAATATATCAATAGGAAACTAACATTCGATAAAGAATACATAAAAAATTGGAAAAGTAAAAAACGAAAAGGAAAGTTGAAGATTGATGAAATTACCTATTATGATAGAAGTTTTTAGTTAGTAAACGATGTAGAGATGAGAATAGTTCAAGAAGAATTATGGTAAGATGTGAATTTTGTCAAAAACCCTAAATAAGAACATATAATACTGAATGAATCGGTAGAAATCAGGTCAAACAAAAAAAAAGGAAGAAGTATGTAAATAAGAGGAGAAGTTGAGCAAACATTGAGTGAAAATTGTGGGAAGGATTTGATTTACATACAAGTAAAGATATTAATTTAAAATTAAAAATTAAGATGAATATAATTTTGGTAAATAAATTATTTTGAAAGTTTTATTGAAAAAAATTGGCTTTGTATATGAACTCAGATTTGATAACATCTGCTACAAACATATTATGGTGATCCAAAATTTGGGCCCAGAAGAGCCCAATCAATGCTGTTCGCATTTGGTGAAAAATGCACAGACCAGGCACCCGCCATATGCTGAAACGATTTCAAATAACTGCTACTGTCTCCCGTCAGAGATCTTCGTAGAGGTTTCTTTGTTTGGCGATTCATGGTAGTTAGCTAGGATGATGATATCTTGCTCAAAAAATTTTGGAGATGATCCCGAAATCTCGCCTTTTGTTGTCACCTGTGCAGATTGGAATTCGATTATGGTTTTTTATTAGCCTCTTTCCTCATTCTGAATTTGAATTTTAGCGATTCCTAGTTTCTTCTTCTTCGTGTCTGTCAGAAAACCCAAAATGAGTGAGCCGTCAAACCCAGCTGGACTGATTATAACAGCCACTGAACCAATTCGCTCCTTTCTGATCTTAGCTTCCAAAGATGAAACCCTTTCTCAGCAGCTACGAGATCTCGCTTCCAGTCTCATCACTCAAAATAATTTACCCTATACATCTCTTCGTAGTGTATGGATAGCGTCTCAGCCCTCAACAAGGCCTCACTTGATCCATCTGTTGTCAGGGTCTGGATTCGTCTTCACCAGTCCTAAACCCAGAGAAAAGGTTAGACATTATATTCATTATATTTTGTCTCTTGAACATGTATATATTGCGCTTTCTGTTTGGTTCGTGTGAAAACTGACCTAGTTTCAGTTACCTCTCTGTTGAAGTAAGTAGTATTCTCGAGAATTTATGATAAATCAGGAGGCCTAACCGATATTTCCAATATCTTTTCACGGATGAAAATGCACGTGGAAAATTGAAACAAGTAATGTATTGAAATGGGAGTAATTTTAGTTTGATTTGATCGCAATCAAAGAACTGAAATGTGTTTTTGTGTTGGCGTGTTTCCTCAATTATTGTTTTTCCTCTTTTGGGATTGGTATAGAGTGAAGAATTAAAAGCTAGACTTAGGAAACTTGAGGAATTGACAGAGAGGAAGGCGTATCAAGAGCTCGTGAAGGATGTTATGCCAAGGAAGGATGATACTGAGCCTTTCTCCTCGTATAAGGATCAACTTGGCTTTGGTAACTATTGCTGTACTTCCTCTGATAGCATATTATTTTTTCTGTTCTCTGACTGCATGCCTTACTGCTTGTTTATTTAGCTAAATTTGGGTTGAACATTTTCTTTCAGAATTTTGTTTTGTTAGTTTGCCTACCATGGTTCTCTTAGTTAAATCTGAGTATTAGTTTGTATACAATGACTGAAGTGGGCATTTAAAGGAAATGGAAGGAGCATGACTAAGGAGAGATCAGAAAAGGATGTTTACCATTATAATTATTATTTTAATGTTAGTTTGAATTTTTTTTTTCTCATTAAATAATGATTAAAGAATAACAAAAGAGCTACCTTGTGAAATGAAGCTTCTTGTATGTTGTGTGACCATATGTAAGATTGGTCTTCTTTCTGCTATAATATAAAATTCTATTGATGGCTTGTGTGGTTTTTGTTTAAGTATTAAAGTCCGGAACTGTTATTTTTTTGAAGTCACTCCATCTCGAGATGTAAGATTCCGTTTTTATGGGCTTAATGGTAACAAAAACTGAGGTGAGGAGCAAACATTTATGCATCATGTTTTTGGATTGCTATAGAAAATTTTCTAGATTTACCAGTGACCTCAAATTAATTACATGGGGCTCTCTTTTGCAATATTGAAACTTTCCATTTGATTTTGATGTTTGACATTAGTAAATTGAGGAGAAAAAGTCTCCTCTCTTTTCTCAAGCTTAATTTCATTGATGGTCACTAGACTTATGCCCCAATAACAATTTAGTAATAATAAAAAGTTTTGTAACAGAAAAATACCTAAACATTTAAAAGTTTGTGAGAAAAGTCACTTTCGCCGGTTTTAATGAGATATCTGGTTAATAAATGAAGATGTAACTATTGACTTCAGCTGAAAAATGCCATATAGGAGTGCAATGTCACTTGATGACTAAAAAAGATAGACATGTCAGCTATACAGGTGGCAATGCAATGGTGTCTTTTTGTCTTTATGTACACTTAGCGTTGCTACGTTTACAGCTAACATGTCCACTTTTAGTCGACAAATGATGTAGCACTCCTCCACGATATTTTTCAACTAATATCAATAGTTACGTTATTATTTATTAATAAAAAATCTAATAAAACCGATCAAAATGACTTTCTTGCAAGTTTTTAAATGTGTAGATATTTTTCTGTTACGAAGCTTTTTATTATTATTGATATGTTATTGGACTATAAGGCTAATGATCATCTATGAAATTAGTCCCTTTTCTTGCTCTTTTAGCATCATTTCATGCTTGATGCCCTTTTTTGGTTTTATAGCTTCAATGTTATTTAGACTAAAATGATGCTTGTGCCCTGCTTCTTAGAGCTTTTTGCTAGATTCTAGAGGCTTTTCTCCTTACGTTAGGAGTTGTTTTTGTATTTTCAAATTAGAAAACCCACATACTCAAAATTTGTTCTTTACCTTATGTCTATGGTAATTCAGATTGCATTTGAAAGGGACACTTGACATATGCAAAATGTG
Source organism: Hura crepitans (assembly GCA_948208565.1). NCBI lineage: Eukaryota > Viridiplantae > Streptophyta > Magnoliopsida > Malpighiales > Euphorbiaceae > Hura > Hura crepitans. The sequence goes on from CANXYI010491721.1 coordinate 3,981, forward strand.
AATCTTACTAGCAAATCAGTTTCAAGCATACTTCTAAAATATATATATATTTTTAATGTATGTTGCTTTTTAGGGTTTCTTTTCTCTCTTTCCTTTTTCCATTCTTCTCCTTTTCCTGAAACTGGGACATATCACATATGGATTGCAAGAGAGGATTTTGCATTTTAAATGAGATGAGAGTAATAATTAAAGGTGATAGTGAGTATTGAAGGAGCGAGACTGGAGAAGTTGAAAATGTTTCCTTTTCTTTGGGCACCTAAGGAGATTGCCCTTGAAAGTGTTGGTGCAGCACCTCAATGCCTTGAGTCACCAAAACTTGAAGCTTCTTGTATGTTGTGTGAACATATATAAGACTGGTCTTCATTCTGCTATAATATAAAATTCTATTGATAGCTCAGCAGGGCTTTTCTTTTAAGTATTAAAATCCAGAACTGTTATTTTTTTGAAGTCACTCCATCTCAAGATGTAATATTCTGTTTTCATGGGCTTAATGGTAGCAAAAACTGGGGTGAGGAGTAAAAAATCATCCATCATGTTTTTGGATTGCTATAGAAAATCTTCTAGATTTACTGGTGACTTCAAATTAATTACATGTGGCTCTCTTTTGCAATATTGATGCTTTCCATTTGATTTTGATGTTTGACGTCAGTAAATTTAGGAGAAAGAGTCTCTTTTCTTTTCTCACTCCTTTAGCATCATTTCAATTACGTGCCTAATGCACTTTTTTGGTTTTATAGCTTCAATGTTATTCAGACTAAAATGATGCTTGTGCCCTGTTTCTTAGAGCATTTTGCTAGATTCTATGTTGTGGACGCGTTTGTGGGTCAACCCTATACTCGGAGAGGCCATTAAATTGTGTTATTTAATTCCTATTTGTTAGCTAGTTTTCTGTTTGGCTTAGTTAATTATTTTTCCTATTTTTTGAATAGACTTATTGTTATTTATTTTTTAGGAGAGCCTACAATATAGGCTTCCTATTGCTGTAATATGACTCGCCTATTTAAAGGGCAATTTGAGCAATAAAACCCTAAGTCGTATTTCAATCTAAAAACAGAGATTAGGAGCTCTCTCTAACAAGGTCTAAGGTTTCAATCTCCATTTGATGAGATGAATTAACATTCAAAATAGGTCAACCTAAGAACTGTAACAAGAGCAAGGCGATTGATTTTGATTCATGGTTAATCGCCTGGTGACTTGATCCTATACTCACATACATAACAATTTGGTATCATAGCTTGGTTCCATGGGTGATGACATTGATTCAAGATTTTAGGAAGAACACTTTGTCAGGATTAATTCCTAACAGAATAGAAATTTCCGGAAATGATATGGAAATAAGGTTAAGAAGAAGAATAAGACGAGGTAGAGATTTGGGGGGAGAGAGAGAGAGAGAGAATAGAGAAGAAGAGAAATATTGTATTGATTTCATAATGGTCCCCCCATGTGAGGACGTTACAATTATAAAGTAATTTTTACCTGTACTATAGGCATCAACAACAAAAAGAGGACACATGTGCCTCTGATTTAATCATTACAAAACCACTCAATTACTAACACATTTCCTATCCCAATTCCCTCTTTTAACTAAATTAACTACCATGAATTCTCTCCCTACATTTATATGTAACAGTACCCCCCTCCTCCTCGAGTCCATTCTTGTCCCCAAGAATAGAAAAATTCAGGGAATTGCTGCTGCATGTAGTTGAGATCCTCCCGTGCAGAGTCAATGGTGGGAATATCCTGCCATTTGATTAACACTTGTTGAACATGAACATCTCCCAGGAGAATAGTTCTGGAATTGAGGACCTTTTCTAGAGTGACATGAAATTCCCCATCTTTGAGAGTAGATATCTTGGGAGAGAGAATTTGAGTAGGACCAATCTTCTTTTTGAGAAGAGATATATGGAACACAGGGTGCAACTTACAGTCTGGTGGCAATTTTAGCTTCTAGGCCACTGGACCAATCTTCTCCACAACAGTTAAAGGTCCATAATATTGAACTGAGAGCTTTAAGGACTTCCTAACAACACGTAAGAGCTCTCTATAAGGCTGTAGTTTTAAGTAAACTTGGTCGCCCACTTCAAATTCCCTTGTTGTTCTGTTCTGATCAACATATTGCTTTATCTTGTTTTTAGCAGAGGCTAGTTGGTCCTTGAGATAAGAATTTATGGTGTCCCTTTCCTGTAGATAGTCTTCTACAGCTGCTACAATTGCTGATAGGGTAGGAAGGACAGGGAGGCTTGGAGAATAGCCATGGACAGCTTTGAGTGGAGACATGTTAATTGTAGAATGATGACTGGTATTATACCAGTACAGACTTATCCACTTGTACCACATCTTTGGCTTGTGAAATGTCATGCACCGGAGATATGTTTCCAGGCATCTGGTGAGCCTAGCAGTGAAGGGGTGTGAAAGAGGGGTGAAATGACCCATATTGGAAAACCTGTCCGCTACCACTAGGATAGTGTCAAACCCTTGGGATTTAGGGAGGCCTTCAATGAAATCGTAGTGATATCGTGCCATGCTTGGGAAGGAATAGGCAGCGGTTGCAAAAATCCTAGATAGGGGACTGATTCAGCCTTACATCGTTGGCAGGTGTCACAATTAGAAACCCATTCAATTACACTCTTCTGCATCCCAGGCTAGTAGAAATTCTGCTGTAGCCTTTTTAGAGTCCCTCTTTTGCCAGAGTGACAAGTGAATCATGACAAGTGGCAAGTAGTTCTTGCTTCAGATTGGTAGCAGGTCCCATGTAGACCCTATTCTTGAATCTAATGACTCCTCCTTGCAGAGTATGGTTAGGCAGATTAGTAGGGTTGATAGATAGGGTGGTAATTAACTGTTGAAGTTGATCTTCACCATTATAAGAATCCAATACCTCTTGCATCCAACTAGGAGTGAGGGATGTGATGGCCATGACATGAAGTACAGTAGGAGTTTTATGTTGCCTAGATAGAGCATCAGCCACCTTATTCTTACAACCTTTCTTGTATTGGGTAGTGTAATCTAAGCCCAACAATTTACTGATTCCCCTCATTTGGCTGAGATGGTGCAGCCTTTGATCAAGGAGGTGCTTGATACTTTCATGATCAGTCTTGATAATAAATCTCCCAGCCTCCAAGTAGTGCCTCCATTTTGTGATGGCAAGTTGTTCTCTCTCATAAGCTGACAGAGATTGGTTTCTAGGACTCAAGGGTTTGGATAAGAAAGCCAAGGGTCTTCCTTCTTGCATAAGGATGACCCTAACTCCAGAGTTACTGGCAAGAGTTGTGAAAAATTAGGTAATGCTAGGATAGGGGCTTTGGTCATTAGTTGCTTCAACTGATCAGAAGCTTGCTGAGCATTGTCATTCGATTGGAATAAATCTCCTTTAAGTAAATTAGTGAGTGGCTCACTGATTATCCCATAACCAGGAATAAACCTTCTGTAGTACCCTGTTAACCCTAGGAATCCTCTTAATCCTTTCCATCCTTCTTGTACCCTTCTATTGAAAGAGTTGACACTCATCATCTTCAAACTGATCTGCCTCTGATCCTTGGAGTTCCAGCATTTTTCCATTCTTATGAATGCTGATTTTGTTTGCCTTGAAGTCAAAAGTAACAGGAAAATGCATCTTCATCCAATCAACCCCCAATATCATATCATAGTCCCTTAATTCCAGCACCCTCATGTCAAAATCAAATTTGCAGCCCTGCATATCACTAAAATTTTCTGACCATCAGCCACCATCACCGTTACCGTTGGCACCTGGACAATGGGCAGCTTTAAGGACTTAGCTATCTTATAATCCAGAAAACCATGAGTATTCCCACTATCTATTAAAATCATGATAGCTTTGTTGCTTAATTGCCCCTTCAACTTAATTGTGTTATCACTCAGATCCCCTTCTAATGCATTCAAAGACAGAGCAATATGCTATTCTAATTCTGTTAGATGAGTAGGTGAATCCTCATCAACTGCTTGCCAATCTCCCTCTTCTAGTGTGATTTCCATACAAGATTGGGTGGCCATTAACTTCTTTTGAATACACTGATGACTGTCTCTTACCACATTTGTAACATGCTTCAGGGTTTTTCTTAGTGGTATTTAAAGCTTGTTTGATTGGGGAATAAGGTGTTGGTGTTTTGGCCATAGTTTTAGGTTTGGCTGTTTGTGGAATAGTTGAGGGATGAGTGGTGGAATTTGGGAGTGGTGTAGGGGATGTATATGCTGGAGCTTTCCAAGTTGGTCTAGGTTTGAAGGCTTCTAAGTGTTTTTGTTGTAACTTAGCATGCTCAATTACTGTATATAAATCAGGGGGTTTAAGCATCTTAATCACAGACTTAATCTCCTCCTTTACCCCTCCAATAAAACAAGAAACATAGTAGGATTCAAAGTGGAGTGGGTGTAATTTCTCCATTCTAAGCTTCAGTTCCTCAAATTTATCCTGATATTCCCCAAGAGTGGGGCTTTGCCTTAAGTTTTGTAGTTCTTTGACTACATTATCTTCACCCTGATCTCTAAACCGTTGGCTAATGGCATCAGCAAAAGTATCCCAATCTAGAACCTCTCTGCCCTTACTCCAATTAAGGAACCATGATTCTGCCTTTCCTTGCAGAAACAGGCCAGCCAGATCCACCCTTCTTTCAGGTGTAACCTCAAAAATTTGAAAATATTTTTTACACTTACTAACCCAAGATTGGACATGAGCCCCTTCAAAAACTGGCAGATCACACTTAGGGAGTAATTTATGTAAATAAGTTCCCCTTGCCCAAACATTTGATTATTATCCCTATCAATAGGAGTTAGAAGGAAACCAAACCTCAATCAGTTATAGGAGGTTCAGAGTTAAGAACTAGAGTGTCTTTACCTCGGCTGCTACTGGGTTGAGTGTGAGTAAAATTGCTGGTTTGAGGATCAATTGAAGGTGAAGCAGCCAGGTTTGTTTGGGAACCTTGTATCAATTGGGCCAAATAGGAAGCAGACTTCTGAGACTCTTGCTTGAGCTCTTCGTAAATAGCTAGGCTCTGATACCAGTTGATAGGACTAATCCTAACAATAATTAATTATTAGAATAGGAAATAGAGAATTAGGAGAAAGGAGGAGAGATTAGATTCCCCATCATTTTTTATTTTACTGCTTTTTCCTTAATCAGTTTTGTCCAATTTTGGTGAAGTTCACATCACTTTCCAATTGCTTCAAAGCGCGGTTGTTAGAATCATATGACTTTTGATGCCAATCATACAATTTTTTTCTCCTTCCTAGCAATTTGAATTTATAGGGTAAATCTAAAATATAACTGATCATGACTGAATCCACTGTGAACCAGGTAAAACACTACGAATCAATCAATTCAGTTTGTTTTCTTTTGATTTTAGGTTGTAGGATCAATCACTGCAAAATTTGATATTCAACTTAAATAAACGAACAAAAGTCTGTTTAAATCCTCCATTCCATATTTTTGTTCTGATCACCTTCTTTTGCCATTAACTCACTTCTTCTCTCTTTTTAGTGGTTAATTATTGATTATGTGTTGGCTATTAAATTGTTTATGACCTTGTTAATTTTACCCACTTTTTTTTTTATAGAAATAACAAAGTATATTTAAGCTGGGTTTTCTAGTACATACGCAATAACGTTGGTTGTCTTTTTTCCTTTTATTATGTAAAAATGGTATGATGAAAGGTTAAACTTTTATATAGTTATATATTACATATTTTAAAGTGCATTTTTAATTGGACAATTAATTCCATATTTGTTAAATTGTAGCATAGTTGAGAATTGCTAAATACCTTCTCTTTTACCTTTTTCACTCCTTGCATGACAAGTGCAAGTGAATTTTGTGCATGTGATCCTAAATTTAAGAAAATGGACACAGGCCCTGTAGGTAGTGGAGGAGGTAAAAGAGAATTAGAAGGCATACGGTGTATGTGGTTCAGTTAACTAGTGTTTGTATCAAATCCCACTAGTCAGTTCTATTCCCAAATCTTGATTAAAAGGACTTACGCTATGTTCTGACTTTGTTGTATCATTACCATCTACAGGCTTGCATGTTGCTCTTACCATGTTCACTGGGTACCTGGTGGGATATGCAGCATTCAGGGCATTGTTCGGCCACAATCCTGCAATGGTAAGACTTTTTTTTTTTAATATAAAATTTATATTAATTGCAAAATCTTTTCCATATTCATGATATATGGTTATTTGGCTCTTCCATTTGCATCAGAGCACATAAACATTATATTTATTTTGCTCCCAATTGTTCTCTTCTATTTTCAAATTGAATTCGTATTTGACTATACTATTCATTTAATCCAGAGTGCGGCTGGAGGTATTCTTGGGTTAGTTTGCGGAATGCTTGTAGAAACACTTCTTTTCATTATTAAAACTTCTTCCAATCAAGATCCTAAATCATCAAGGGTTACTTCAGCTCTTAAGAAGAATCAGTAGTCCTAAACAAATTCTCAATCTTCCTGGAGAAATGATGGGGAGAAAGGAAAAAATTTCCTTCCCTATCGATGATTGCTTCTAGCTTTGCGTTATTCGCGTCCATCAGCATCATGATTTTCAAAGTCCGCGAAACTTTCCATTTCTTCTTATGCTTTAGGGAGAGAGCATGAGTGAGAAGGTGAAACCCCAACCTCCAATCATTGCTGGCATTGCCATTGTCTATAGAACCTTCATTGGTATGGATGTTTTTGCATGAAGTTAATCTTTATCTACTGGTTAAGAGTTCAAACAGAAAGAAACCTTGTTCCTATGCACTTGCAGTAAGGTGCAACCATCCTAGGCCTTTTAGATTGTATTTTATGTTGAAGGATTTATGAGGCTTGGTCATTGAATACGTTGAATGACCATCCCATTACTGCTGCAAATGGTTTGTTTTGGAACTTTGAATCTGTGTGCTTTGGATTTGATGGAAGGAATGCTTAATTAATTTGGATGTGATTAAATTCATTGAATGGCTATCCTTTTGAAAGGAGTGTATAATTTACAATGAGAGTTTGCTACTATTTTTATCTAACTACTGAGCTATAGGTGGTTTTTCGAGAACATCAACTGTACAAAAGCAAATAAATTGAAGGATATGATTACAGAAAATAAATCTTTACTTATAACTCTTCCTTAATTAAATTCTTAATGTAATTTTTTTTCAATTGAATTTTCAAATTAAATTTTAATATAATTTTTTTTCA
>CANXYI010491905.1:0-10235 GCA_948208565.1 Hura crepitans
TAGTGCCGCTAGGTTTGGGAAGTGTGCTTGGGATGCTAGGTCACTTGTATGTAAACTAAGGTAGCGACACTGGTCATGAAACTTCGAAGGGCTTTAAATTGATGAAAAAGGAAAATTTTAAAAATTTAGCAGAACCAATAATTCATTTTCAGTAGTAAGCTACTAATTGGTGTAATAAAATTTAGTTAGGCCGAGAATGACTTGAGATGTGCCAGAACGGACTCGAAAATATCAAACCTTGAAGCTCAAAAATTCCACTGAGTTCATTGGTGAAAGAATTTTTGAATTTTGAGGTTGTTTGCAAATTCTCATAATTTTTTAGATTAGCATGCAAATTAAGGCAGTATAAAAACTATCCTATAGATGAAATTTGGTTGCAAAAATTTATGAGCATGTAAAGGGGATTAAAAATATGAATTTTAAAACAAACAGTGTAATTTTTCAAGGTCCATGTGAATTTTGGTGAATTTTTGAAGTTTTGCCAAAAATCGAGTCATTTCGGGATGGTTTAGGTGATTTTCGGACCCACCCACACCTAGATAGCTAGTGTAGGGCTTATGCCAAGTGGCAAAACCACTTGAAAAGTGGAAAATCTAGTCACAAAAGGAGAAGATTTTCTCCTTTGTTGGCTGCTAAAACCAATGCCAACTTTAGAGAAATACTCCATCTTCAACCTTTTCTTCCAGCTGTTTGAGAGAACTATCACCACAAAAAATTCCTTCTATGTGTTAGGGAATTTTCAGAAAAAGAATAGAGGTAAAAATAGCTCTCATGAATTAATTAAAATTGTCTAAGGGTCAAAGCAGTCTAGCAAGTGTGTAAGGTGAGCTTTCATGGCTTTTCTTTAAACTTTCATGGTTTCTTTTATTAAGAAATGGATGTTTGAGATGCCTAACATCTATGGGGATGTGTGTGGCTCATGTTTGAAGAATGAAGGAGGAACCACTGTGGGAGGCTAGATAGCTTGTAGAGTGAAGGCTTGACAAGGGTGCTCTTGTAAGATAAGTGAATTCTAGCATTTTTCCTCATGTTCTATGACTTTTATGGGGCTAGAAATAAGTCTTAGAATTATGTAATCTAGTGTTTAGTTGGTGGCACTTCAAATGGGAGTGAGATCCTTTAAGATAATGAGATAAATTTGGCATTAAAATAGGTATCTTTTGATGAGAATGAACTTGTTATGGGTGAAATCCTTTGATGGCCGAGAGCTAGGAAAAGTTGTGAGGGGTGGTTACTTGATGTTTAGGGTATTAATAATGATTTTAAGGCTAATAGTGTGATGAATGGTGTGAGTATGGCTTGTAAGTTACATAGTAGGCATGAAAGGTATATGCATCCGAGAGGCGGCCATGTGAAATTATGCCTATGTATATTGAGAAATTAAATGAAACAAGGGTGTTTAAGGCTTATGAAGGAATTATCACTTGTACATGTATTTAATTGGCTAATTGACTTGTGAATAAAAATGATATGTTAGTGATTAAGCCATGTAATAGGATTACTTTATATGAAATGGTCACTTGGCATGTACAATTAACTTTGAGGCATGAAAAACTATTAGGTGACAAGTATTTAGCTTGACTAATACATGTATGGTTGTGAACTAGGCAATGGCCGAGGCATGTGCTTAGAGGAAATCACTAATATTGGCATGAATATATATCTATGTGAGTTTAAATATGACTAAAATTATGTAAAGGCATGAGTTGTGTAAAAGACATGGGAAACAATGCATGATCATAGCTTGCATATTAGTGTATCTGAGAGTAATATTTGCAGAAATAAGGGGTAACCCTTAGGGATTTGTTTGAATTGGATTGGCACTATGAACCTTAATCTATTGCACATAATATGGTTAAAGTTATTTAGCTCAAATTGGACTTGGACATGAGGTAAACTATGATACATATGAATGATTGAAAATGACCTTGAACTTAGCTAGAAAATAACTTGAAAATTTCATTGCAGTGTGCCTTTAAGTGCTATAAGTGGTGAGCAAACAATATGCCTATAATTTATGCCTTTAAGGGCTATTATATGTGATTAAATGTAATGGTAATTGTGCTAATGTTTTAGCCTTTTAAATGGCCTATTATATATTGGCTTTAGGCCTATAGAATGTATGAAATTTTTGGCGAACACTACGCTGAAAAAGGCTAAGAAATGAATCCAAATTTTGCTTTTAAAACTTGACAAAATGACCTATAACTGTCCAGTTTAACCACTACATGAATCAAAATACCACCGGATAACAAATGTCAACTATATGAGAAATAACAATGGAACAAAAATCAAGCATAATATACCTTATTTATTGGCAATTGTAGTATTTGAAAATGACACTGAGAATTTACCCGGTACAGCCTAAGTGTGGCTATACCAGACTAGGGTAAAATTGAACTGTGTAACAAAAATCATAACTGACTATTTTTCATTCTTAAATATTATAAGAAGTCAATCAGTAAAGAAATAAACATAATTTGAGTTACTTAGCCTATTACTTAGACACCCACTAGATGGGTTGACCGATCAACTCAGGGATTTTTGCAGTTGCTACATTGTCTGCTTTTTAGAAAGGGTTGGTACAATGGCCTAGGTCTATTTTGGGCCATTGTACTAGCAAGACAGTTAGACCAGGTTGTGAAATTCATTTGATTTTTACTGGTGTAGTGGCATAGGTATTGGAGGGCCACTACACTAGTTAGACAGTTAGACTAGGCTGTGACATTCACTTGATTTTTGCTAGTACACTGGCCGAGGTCCTGGAGGACCACTTTACTAACCGGTTAATCAGGCCAGTCTGCTAGGTAAACCACATCTTATCAATTGCACCTTTGGTGTTATGACTTATTTCAAGCTGGTGCAGTGGTTGGGGTACAAAATGTGGATAACTACACTATTTTTATTTCACTCTAAGTCTAGTGCATGTCATTGTTGTCTTTTTAGTCGAGTTAGATAAATTAATAAAATAAATAACATATGAATTAAATAAGGAGTAATAAGCAATAAAAGGCTTAATTTGGCATGAGTATCTACATATTACTAATTATTGTATACCTAGGGATAATTTGGTAATTTTTCATACATAACATGTACTACCCTGATAAATTTAATGACTAGAATATTAAACCTAAAAATGGCTTAGATGTATGATGTATTGATTGTAAATGACTACATAAGCAATAAACTAGTTAAAGATAAGAGCAGGGGTATTTGGTCACCTGACTGAAATAGCTAGTCACTGGTTTAGCAACTTGATTTAATATTGTAATTGAGAATGGCAAATACTTATAAATATAAAATTTTAAGGTATTATATGACTAGTGATTAATAATTATACAAGAAGGGTAGTGAGGATATTTTGATAAGTGTAGTCTTAATTGATGATATAATAACCTGGCTAGATAAATGAATATTACTACTGTAGAAATGCATGATAATTTATATGGCATGACTTAAATGCTTGAATTCACCACTAAGTATTATATACTCAGCGTACCAATTTTGGTGCATAGGCAATCGAAATCTATATATATCCTCAGAGTGCATGTAGTCAAAGTTCAAAGGATAGGTAAGTAAAGTTGCTATATGTTTAGTATACAGTTTTGCACTCATGTACATAGGTGGGGATTGGGTACCATATAAAAAGTTATGCTTAGGACATAGACTATGTCTTGTAAATAGTTACATTAGACTATCTTAAGTGTGTGTTTGCTCTTACTTGATGATATAGGTTGTGAGTTGGAGGCTTTATATATGTGATTATTTGATTGTAGCCTGAGGTCTATATGGTTAAATTAATAGAATGTTGATGTTAAGTTGATAGATGGGGGACTAAAAGGGTCCAAGTGATGGAATTTGAGATTTTGAAGTGTTTTACAAGTGGTTAAATTTTGGTTAAAGACTCAATCAGCTGTTATGCTATTGAATTTTAGGAAAATACCTAACCGACCTGTAATTGGCCAATATTAGCATAATTGATATGGTATGACCCTAAATAGTGTGTAAGATTAAACATGACTAAATTTAGAGTCAGATAGGATTAAATATTGCAGAATAACTAAAATTTAAATGAATAAGCATGGGAGAAATTTTAGGATGGGTGACCTAATGGGAAGTGCACCACTTATTAGGTTTCTTTAGAGATCCAATAGGGGGTGTTACAAAATAGACGTATAATTAAAGAAATAAGGATTATAAATTAAGTGATTACATATCTAAGAAAGTCTTGAAGAGGAAAAAAAATACATGATTAAGAAATTATAATTAAATAAATTGAATTAAATTAAGAATATGGAAATAGAGGGAAATAGCAAATACATGCATATGTATAAATGAATAAGGAATTGATAGAAAAATAATAGTATCGATAAAGAGGTAATAATAAAAATTAAAGAAATTATATTTAAGAAATTGAGTCAAAATAAATTTTATGGCATTAATTAATAAGAATTGAAGAATAATTTATTTATAAGGAAAGAAAGAATTAAGAACATTGGAAATATGTTAAGGATTTATATATGAAATAATAGAAAGTAAGTTGATAACATATACTTAAGGAAATGGTAATGATATATTGCAATCGAGTAATTTAAAGAAATTAATTTAATAGACTTATGGGTAAATAAGTGAATAAAGAAACTCAAACTCATGGAATACAAGTAACAAGATATAATGATGATGTAAGTGATGAATAATATGGCTATGAGTAGAGCTAAAACATTAATATGTTTAAAAAGGATTGAAAGAAAAAGTATGCTACAATGATAAATTACAAAAGTTACATTTATTTGCTCATGTGAATGAAATATGACGCTGATGTCCATTATAAACATGATTCAATTTCTTATGATGTTAGAATCATATGGAAATGAATGAATAGTGAAATGTAATGAGAACTAAGAAATAGCCTATATGACTTAGACAACTTACTAGGTAGGTTGATTAATCAACTTGGGAGTTAGCAGCTGCTAGGGGTTTTGGTTCCTGTGGATTATTGCTTATGTGCTAGTATGACGGGTGTAGCCACTGAGGTTTTAATAGAAAGCCTTGCACACCTAGGTATTGAGAGGTCCGCATGGATTGATCTCTATTATCCATGGTTATTAGGGAAGTCCACATGGACTAACTCCATTTATCTTGGGTATTGGGAGATCTGCATAGACTGATCCTTGCTTACCCATATTTTAGTGGATTTGGGAGGTCCCACAGGGCTAATCCTTGCTATCCACCTGAGTATGATTGGCATTTAGGATTTGGGAGGTCCCTTAAGGCTGATGCCTACTATTTAGAGGTCTACTAGGGTTAATCCCTACCACTTCAATTTAGGAGGTTCATATAAATTAATCCCTGCTATCAAGTGCAAATGGGTAAGTATAGCTACTGAGGTCTAAAATGTGGGCCACTACACAAGTTAGATCTCAATATATAGTGTTGAGAATTTGTTTATCAAATATGGGCTGAGTAAAGAAATAATGAGGTTAAAAATGATTAATATAAAAGAAATGATTTTATAGTATTAAAATTGGATGTTATAAAAAGAAAAACATTGAAATGATTTATAGAGGATAAATAACATGATTAATATCATAGCCATAAAGTATTACAAATGCTATGTACCTAAGAATGTCATAGGTGACATGGACTTATTAGATACAAATTAAAGACAGAATCAAATAATTAAATATCAAAACACTATAAAAGCATGGATGAATGAGTCTAAGAGAAGCTTAGTCAGTATAAGGGGAAAAATAAGGAAGGAATGATAGAAGTTTTAGGTATAAGTAAAGCAAGATTGTAAACACACATATACATGCAAATATATTGAGGAAGTATTTATAGAAATTATACTACGTAGAAATTATGTTAAGAATCATATGCTATCCAATTCTAAATGTAGAATGAGAGGCACTAAAGAAAAAAAAAAAGAAATTTGCATACAAAGGATATTTTTAGATAAAGTAAAAGACTAGAAACATAAATACTCATAAACATTAAACATGATAAAAGGGCAAGGGAATATAGTAAAAGTTAAACTAAAGCTACCATATATCTAATAATTATTCATGATAATTAGAATAAGAAAATAAAGGAACATGTATGAGAATAATGTTAACCCTCTGATTAATTATTTTACATACTTATAGAAAGACATAAGGAAGACGAAGGAATAGGTAAAGGCTAATACAAGAATTAAGGATGCATCATTTAGTGACATAAGGAATATAAGTTCTATACTATTATAATAGACATCTAGGCTATTATGCTCAGTGCATTAGCTTTCATGCTAATGCATAAGTAATGAGTTAAAGTGGTAGATGCAGTGGATTGAGCACTGCCATTGGTTGAAGTAGAAGGATAAAAATAATAGGTAAGGAAAGTCCATCACGAGCATTATTCGCATGATAAAAGTGTACCTACATTTTGATTTGAATAAATGTTATTTGAATTAAGTGTGTTTGTTTAATGCATCAGTGTTATTAAATATATTACTAATAAGTACAAATGGAAAATAGCTTTAGATTGTTTTAATTTCAAGTTAAATTTGTAGATGGCACTAGTAATAATTAATTATTAAATACTAATTTTAATAACATTGATATTTTACTATGCATCTATTGATTTTATTTAATGTATGTATGTCACATATGAAGTGAGGTTTCATTAGATACACATAAATATTTAGATAAAATGGTTATACTAAGTAGATCAATAGCATATGCCAATGACTTAAACATATAAGATAATCAAAATGGATACATAGCATCCTGTACCTAAGTGGGGTTAATGGTGGGGTATAAGGGAGTTACAGTTAGTGTTTGGAGTTGCCACTTAGCTTTATATCAGGACCATTGATCTTTTACACGGAAAGGGTTTGGAATCAAATCTTATTTATGCCCTAATAATATACCTTCCTTTATATTCTAACATTTATCAATCCTCTATCATACAAGCAAGCATTAAAGCATTCATATCACCTTTTGACAGAAGGAAAATAACTAGCAATATTAAAATATACAGCAAGTATAAGTGTAAATTAAACATCCATAAATTAGGTCATTCATTAATTGTTGTTTGACTTGATAACTACCAGTAATTCTAGAGGAATTGGTGGGAATTGCCCAACTCCCATCTCTAAGAGATTGGCCTTTGTTAAAATACTTTTTTACATGACTTTTATTAAGGAAAACTCAAAAATCGTATTGTTATGAAAACACTAATTAATTAGATAGAAAACCATTAATGTGAGTTTAGGTTTTTTAACATGTAAAACAAGTTATTCAACTACCTATTACAATCCAAAATAAGTAAAAGAAATAAAAGGTACAAAACTAGATAAATAAATAAATAATAAATAATTGGTCCCATTTCTACATTAGCAAGTCTGTGTAGACTCAATATGGCCTATGATCTATATCTATATGGACTACAAAATGTCATAGCTAATATGTCCATTTAGACCTCATATCCAGTAGGAATGTTCAATATTACACAACTCAAGGTAAAGAGGTTAGTAACATAAATAGAGGTCCATGAGGACATAATTACACTACCAAATGGAATGATTACAACATGTGTAATAAATTTGCATGCAAATATGAATGATCCTGGTACATGTTTGAATGATTATGAATGAGAGGATCACAGAATAATCATGCAAAGGAGAACATAAATTTGTCACTAGATAATCATGCAAATTATATTTCAAAAAATGTGTCCGTGTGAACTACATTCCTTGTGAAAAGGGTGTCCATGTAGATTAAGAGGAAGAATACACATACATAGAACACATACTTGTGTAGATTACATCCTTATAAAAGGGAGTCTATGTGAACAACATTCAAAACATATATCCATGTAGGCTACACTCCTCATGAAAGGGAGTTCATGCTAATAACACATTAATTTCAAAATATTAATGATATGCACATTAAGGAATATAATGGTTATACAACATTATAAAGACATAAATATAGATCAATATAATATATAAAATACATCAAAATAGAGTACATAAAGTGAACATAAGATAGTTATTAAACAATGATCCATACAGACCTCATGCCATACACATATTTAAATAATAGCTCTGTGCGAACCTTATCATACATTAAGATAAGTCCGTGGAATTTAGGTGTCAATTCCAGAATGATTACACTTTTTTAATGAATGATTAATTTCCATAAAAATAGCTTAAAACATTAACTTACTCCTATAATCGATGTGGGGATTACATAGAACCATCTCACATGTCAACTAATCTTAAGAGATCTTTGGTTACAAAAATAACACAAATAGAATGAATAAAGATGTGTAATGATGGAGGCCTCAGATCTTACCTTGTAATTAGCTCTAACTAATAAGATAATGGTTACTTTTTAGAAAGAATGATTAATTTAGTACAGGCTTAGGACTAGTAGAGTGAATCTTACTATGGAGTTAACACCTTAGACTCATGAAATTATGGGTTTAAATTCTTCAATTCCTCTACCAATTGTCCTCTTAGAATGGGTATTTATGAGTTTAGTGGGTTGTTCTCCCATCCAAAAGAGAAGGTTTCTTAGTAGGATTAAGAGTCAGAGTCTAAATATGAAGATTAAATTAAGTTTCTAGAAGCTTTTCGATGATAGGTCCATGTAGACAATGGTTTAAGGTGGCTAGGTCCATTCAAACTTAGGCTTTGGTTTACCCTAATGGGCCATAGGCCATATTCCTCTTAGCCGGTTCTGTGTTAGCCCATGTGGATATAAGCTTTAGTTTATCTTGGTTGACCCTAGACTATGGGCTTTATTGTTTTAAGTTGGGTCTTTGTTAGTTAGTACAGACCTCATAGTGTGACACCCCTTACTGGATCCCCTAAGAGACCCCATAAGTGATGTACACACTTCTAGGTCACTAATACCATTCTTATTACTTCCATTAAACTTACTTTATTTCCAAATACACTTTCCATTGGTTTTATATCTTATCAAGGTATAGCCATAAAATATGCCACTTTCAGATAATTACAAGTCATTTTCCATAATCTTAGAAAATTCAAAAGCATAACAGTTGTCTAAGTCCTATCCTAAAATTTCAATAAGCCTATTTTGCACTTCTATAAATAATTCACAACACCTAGACTTATTTGGTCCCCCATTCTTAGCCTAACATTAGCCTAAGCACATAGTCTCAAGCTATAGATAAAACATGCATAAATAGAGCCTCAGGCTCACATTAACATCACACATCACAACTGATCATACATTCACAAAAAGAGCATATAAAAATACTTTATTTACATCAGTAAGTTATATTTACTTAAATACATTACATGTCTATAGCTTACATACATATTTCAACCCATTTCCCAACTAGGTACATAGATATCAAAACTATACAAAAATAACATCAAAATCCTTCACTTATATCATCTGAACCACTACCATCATGCTTCATGAGGTAGATTCCCATTGTTGTATACCTACGCACCAAAATAGGTATGATGAGTATATGAGATACTTAGTAGTGAGCTTAAAGCATTTTAATCATGGCATTATATCATTAACATACCTTTGTAGTTAAATGAATGATTTTACTTCATTATATAATTTAATTATTCACTAGGGTGACAAATTACTAAAATACCCTTAAGATATTTATAAAGTCTGAAATAATATTTTTAATGTAGATAAATTATTTAGAGCAAGTATTAATACTTTTAAAATGTATACATTACAAAACTCACTTTATTTGCAACATATGTGAAAAATGACTAAAATGCCCTTTTACTAATTTTACCAATTTCTTAGGAAAAGTCATTCAATTATGCTTAAAATTTATCTTCCATAATTATTTGTCTTATAACTTAATTTAATTCACTAGCTCGAGTAGGAAGATGGCACTTAAAGACACTAAATTTAGAGGGAAAATAAACTGGTACAGTGATCCCCATTTTGGACCTATGCTGTTGCACCGACAGGCAAGCCATAATGGAGATTAGCTGTAGCCTAGCAAGACACAAGTAAAAAGTAACTGTGTGAAATAATAGAGATCAACCTATAGGCCTCCCTAGCCACAAATAAAATGATTCTTGTAAAGTTATGCATGTTAAAAGTAACTATTTTTTACCCTAAATAATTTATCTAAGTTAAAAATGCTATTTCAAACCTTAGAAGTACCTTAGGGGTATTTAAGTAATTTAGCACCCTAGTGAGTAATTAAATTATATAATGAAGTAAAATTATTTCTTAAAC